>JAPFRF010000018.1:13649370-13714370 GCA_029282475.1 Phrynocephalus forsythii
TCGGAGCTCGGCAAATTGCAGAGGAGTCAACAGGAGGTCGATTTGCTGAAAGAATCGGCGCACTCGAAACTGGAGAGGTACAAGAGCCTGTGCTTGGAAGCATTAAATACCAGGAAGGCCTTGGGAAGGAACCAAACCAGAGAGTCCCAGATGAACTGTTGGATCCGAGTTTTGGCGTTCACATCTCCCCTCGGTGCCTCCTGGACCGGGGCTTGGACCGGATGACCTCAAGGGTGCCCTTCCAGCCTGGCCATTCTACGATCATTAAATCTACCGGTCCCCTTGTATTCTTCTCAAGGGGGAAGGGCTTTCTCTTCCTCCACCACTGATTCCCGTTCACCGTAAAGAGCACGTTCTCCTTGTCTGGGAAGCGTGTTGACCACAAAGGGTTAGAATCATAGAATCCTAGAGTTGGAAGATACCTCCAAGGGCCATCTAGTCCAACCCCCTGCCATGCAGGAATCTCCATCACAGGACTCCCGACAGATGGCCACCCAGCCTCTGCTTAAACATCTCCAAAGAAGGAGACTCCACCACCATCCGTGGCAGCATATTCCACTGCTGAACAGCTCTAATTGTCATGAAGTTCTTCCTAATGTTCAAATGGAATCTCCTTTCCTGTAGTTTGAAACCATTTCCCCGAGTCCTAGTCTCTGAAGCCATGGGAAACAAACCTGTTCCCTCTTCAATATGAGATCCTTTCAAATATTTAAACATAGCTATCATATCCCCTCTCAGCCTTCTTTTAGAGAGGCTAAACATTCCCAGTTCCCTAAGCTGTTGCTCATAAGACATTTCCTCCAGACCCTCAACCATCCTGGTCGCCCTCCTCTGCACCCGCTCGAGGTGGTCAACATCCATTTTAAATTGTGGCGCACAGAACTCGACACAGGACTCCAGGTGGGAGTTCATTGGGTCGCGTTAATCGCCAACAGCACTGGGCTGCCACCGTTGCGACCCGGCGGCCTCCATCTCCCTCAATTCGCCGAGGGTGCAGGGGGGCTTGAATCTTCCTCCCAGGAGACTTTCACATTGGGTTGCTCAAGCTCCGCACGAGTGGTCGGAGCTGCCACAGGCTGGCCGGGAGCAAAGATGATGCCGCCTCCAGTGCCTCCTTGCGAAGGCAGTGGCGACGAGCCTGCACCGGGTCTAACAGCACCTCCGGATCCTGACTCGGGAGGTTTCCTTCCCAGGGCATCATTCCTCAAAACAATAAAAGCTGGTTTTCAGTAGCAGCCGGAATCCTCCCGGAGCACACAGTGTGTAGGGAGACGGAGCGGTATTTTAAAAATGTGAGTGCTTTCTCTAACGGCTTCCCCATTCCCTCGCTTCCCCCCCCCTACAGGGCAAACAAGATGCTGGCCGAAAGCAACGCCAGGCTCCTCCAAGAGCGCAGCCGGAGCGGGTCCCTACTGGCTGGGTTTGTCTAAATTTATCCAGAGACTCCGTTACCACCTCTGGGAACAATCTTTAACACCGGCAATGGCGACAGCTGGCTGATCAACCCTGATTTGCAGCCAGCTTTGGTGGCTCCTGCTCAAACCCTCCACCTCTGCAGAGCAGTCAGCGGCACCGCGAAACAAAGTGCGCTCCTTGACCAAAAATAAGTCATCCAGGGCAGATAAGCGAGCGCCTAAGTCAGCCGCCAGACCCAGCCCACTGCCGCCCCAGCTTGAGGCCACCCGAAGACCTCCGGAAAACAATGAGGTCGACCAAGGCAGAGCAGAGCGAGACACTGCGCTCCCCGGCAGCCCCCCTGGATCGCTGGTTTGGGGTGATAATTCATCGGAGTTGCCTCCGGTCCTCCAGGGCGCTCATACCTTGCCTGCTGCCGGTCATAGCGCCTCTTTAACATCGTCTATCCCGGCGTCTCAATCGGGGCACGCTACCCCGCCCACCCTCCAGAGGCGACGTCGCTGCTCATCAAGCGCCTCATCCATCTCACGCTCATCACGCCGTACTGGTCGGAAACGGGGTCATTCCCCTGAGACTAGACGCTCCAAGGCTGGCCAACATCGCCGCCACCGCCGACCTGTTTCCTCTCCCCGACGCCGCTCGCGTTCCCGCCTTTCAACTGCAGACAGCCGCCGACCCCGCCGCTCATCTGCCTCCACTGAGCGATCTCCCGTGCTCTCCCGCGGTCGTCGTCATGCCTCTCCACGGACAAACCGCTTGCGTCGGCAGCGCTACCGTTCCACCTCGTCCTCTGCCGACCGTGATCAACCACCACCACGGGAAGCGGCGTCGGCGCTACGAGGATTCGGCTGACTCCTACTCTGACGGAGTCCCATACGACCACCGGTTCCGTTATGACCACCCACCATGGCTTTACCGCCCACCAGATTATATGGGCTTCCCGCCTCACCGCCCTCACAGACGTCAACGCCATTCCCAGTGTGCTAACTCTTGCCTGCTTCTGCCCACCGTGCTTCTCTACCCCGGCGCTGTTCCAGGCTCTCAGACACAGCTGCTCGCTCTACAGACCGGCGTCCCACCTCGCCCGTTGTTGACACAGCCGTTGCTCCACCTCGTTTACAACCTGCTTCTGCTAATGGGGTCGCCACAGCACCCCCTACCCGGTCAGCTCGCACTGCTCAACAACCGAGCGCGACAGCCACAGCTACCACTGATAGACGTCGCCATGCTACACCTTCTGAGCACCACTCACTCTCGGCTTCGCAGGACGCAGACCCGTCCTATTCACCTTCCAGAGGAACTTTGGACTCGGATTCTTTTGATACTGACTCTATACTCTCTGGGGACTCCCAAGTTCACTCCCCGACCCCTAATTCGAATGTGGGGGATGACCATGCCCCATCCCCGTCTGAGGACTATAAATCATATTCCCAGATGATTACAAAGATCGCCAAGGCTCTCAATCTGGCGGTTGTGCAACCACCGCTTGATGATGATGATCAAGTGTTTGATGACATCTCTCTGGATCAGGCTCCACTTTGCAGGCTGGCATTCATCAAGCCCATGCTGCATTTAATTAAGGAATCCTGGGAGAAACCTTCTTCTTACCAAATGCCACGCAGAGTTGAGAACCTGTACAAAACTCATGGCGAGCACACTGCCTTTCTTCAGAAGCACCCACTTCCAAACTCATTTATAGTTAACTCTACCCAAAATCGGTCACGCTTCAGATCCTCCACTGTTCCTTCCAACAAAGAAGGCAGGAAACTAGACATTCTGGGCCGCCGTTTATATTCACTGTCTTCCTTCATTATTAGAGTAGCCAATTATTCAGCCGCTATGGGAGCTTACCTACGCAGTGTCTGGAATAAGATGCAACCCATGCTCAATCTGTTACCTGAGGATCATCGCACCAGAGCTCTTGGCTCTTACCAGGATGTGATGGCCTTAGCTGAACATCAGCGCCTTGCAGCCAGACATACCATAGATGCAGCAGCCAAGCAGCTAGCTACAGTAAGAGCCCTCCGCAGGCATGCATGGTTGCGCTCAACTACTGTCCCAGATGACTCCAGAGCTCGCATAGAGGACCTGCCTTTTGATGGGAAGGGACTATTTGACCCCCAAACTGATGATATTCTGGACAAACTGAACAAGCTGTCCAAAACTTCACGATCTTACTCCTATCAGAACCGTTACCAGTCCTATCGTCACCCATGGCGGCCACACTCCTTCTATTTATTTATTTATTTATTTTCACATTTATATACCGCGCCTATTTCCCACAAGGGGACTCAGGGCGGTTTACATAAAATATAAAATATAAAAGCTAAAGCAGTTGGCAAATCCCTCAACCAAAACGTATTCTACCAGAGATATCTACCTGAAAGGCAGCGCTTCCAATCCAACGCCGGCTCTTCCACGTGAGGGTTCGATTCTCTCCCTCGGCAGATCCGAGCCAAAAACCGGAGACGAGTCAGTTTTTAACAAAACATCAAAGGGATTTTTATTGTCCTCAGGATAAAAGTCTTTATGCGTGTGCTCGGTAACTTCGGGGGTTAACTTAGGCATTTCAGGCACAACATTCTCTTCAACATGAGGGTCCTCAAAAACAACATCAACAGACGCTAAACGTGAACTTGAATTCTTTAAGGATGAGGGGGAATAGGTGATCCCCGACCCCAGCACTGTGTTCCGCAACAGGGGTGTTTTGCCCACTGTGCCACAGGCGTGACAGACTTCTCGATCTTCCATTTCTGGAATCGCTTAGAGTTCTCGGGCCACTGCAGAGGTCTTACGTGGACAGCCCACGCCCATTCTTCGCCCCTTTGGACCTTAGTCCAACCCGCACAGCCACAATCTAAACTCCTTTCTGTCTAGGTACCTGCCTCTCTCGACCGTTAGTCCCTACTGTCACTTTCCCCCCCTCTCGCCTCACACTCTCCTGTCTCCATTCGCACGCGCTCATCCCATTGGTTGACTGACTCCTCCACCACCCAATAGGCATCCCTTGCCCCTTTGTTTTCTTCCGCTCCCCAATCTTCCTTTGCATCTTCCTCTAGCTCAGTCACATGCAATCTTTTAATACGCCTTTCCAACTCCTTATCTTCTTCGCGGTCAGTCTTGGGAGGTCCAGACGGCACACTCCCTTGTCCATCTCCAGGGTGTTCCAACTTCTCACACACCCTCCCCTCCAAGTGGGTCGTCTGGGGTTCCTTGTCCTGCGCCCAGGGGCCCTGACGGGAGAAATAGTCCGCGTTAAGATGATCTTTGCCTTTCTTATACTTGACCTCGAAAGAAAAGGGTTGCAAGCTAAGGTACCACCTCGCCAACCTTGGACTCACGTCCTTCATTCTATGAAGCCACAACAGTGATGCATGGTCAGTTACCAGTATAAAGGGTGCCCCTAACAGATAATACTTTAAAGTCTGCATTCCCCATTTAACCGTGAGTGCCTCTTTCTCAGTAGTGGACTACTTCTGCTCCCTTTTATCAAGTTTACGACTTAAAAACATGATGGGATGTTCTTCACCATTTTTCTCCTGCGATAATATGGCCCCTATCCCCCGCTCTGATGCATCGGTCTGCAATATGAAGGGCATATTAAAGTCAGGCACTGTTCTAACTGGACATGAACATAATTGCATTTTTAATTCCTCAAAAGCTTTTTGTTCTTTAGGTCCCCATTTAACCCTCTTCGGTAGCCGCTTTTTGGTCAAATCTCGGGATAGGTAACGGGAGACTGTGCGGGTTTCCGATGCAACAAAAGGATTCGACTCATTTTGTACAAATAAATCGAACATTAAATTTTTATTTAACAGTTCACAACTTCGTGGATTATTTTCATGTCTTACATTCTTGGTTACATGAGGAGTCAATACAGGGACTGAGGAACTTGGAGATAAATAACTGGTTGAATTTCTATAACTCTCTTTGAACGGGTTAAACTTTCTCTTCTGTAACGAGGTTAGAATTTCTTCATGATGCCACCAGTCTGGTTCCTTAGGGTTGGAGGTGGAGCTCGAAGGGGATGACTCCATCCCCATCCTGGTATCCATCCCGGAGGTTTAGGGTCTAATTTTCTACTGAAATGTCCTTGTGAAGTATCTCTCTCTTTTAATGAGAACTCACTTGGTCCAAGACCCATCAGAGACCCGGTAGTCTCTCTCCTCTCCTTTCCCCCATCTTCCTCTGTCTGACAACCCCTCTCTCTAACGATCTTAACGTCCCTTTTTCCCCCTCTCCCTCGTGCTTCTGTCTCGTGCTCTTTAGATATTCCTCCCCCTCTCTCGCACTCTTCCGTCTGAGCTTCCATCTCTTTATACATGCGGTTTCTTTTTTCCCCTTCTGTTTGCGTGGTTACATTTCTACAAGGTTTCTTTGTTTCTATCTTTACCTGAATTCCTATTTGCTTCATCTTAACCACAGCTTCCGTCTGAACTCCTAAAGTCACTTGAGTCATTCTGCTTTCTCTCACTTGTATTCCTGAATCTACCATCTCTTTGCTTTTCCCAAATTCTCCTTCAGTTTGCACTCCTGTATTTTTAATATCCTGACAAATATCTATCAACCCCATCTTAATTTCGTTCCATAATATCATTCTTTGAACAGTGGCCAAATAACATTCTTTAAACCTTTTATCCACTTTAACATTATTATCTTCCTTACTCATCTCCTTGTCAGTTTTATCTTTAGTCTCCCAAAACAATTTCCCTGGTCTTTCACCTCCTTCCTTAACTTCTCTTTCCTCCTCTGCAAACGACCCACTGACTCCTTGATTGTGCTGTTTCTCCTCTTGTTCACAGAGACCTATCTCCTGTCTTTCCGATAAGATGTCCCCACTTTGACTTCCCCTCTCTCTATATATCGTTGGTCTCCCAACCGCCCCTCTCTCTCGCTAAGTCCTCCTTGCCCCTCCCTTTTGGCTTTTCTGCCTCGTACTCTTCAGCCTGAATTCCCATATCCCTAAATAATCCCCTTCTGCCTTTCTCTTCTGTTTGTATATTAACTGGTTTCCCCATGCACTTCCAATCCTCAGTCTGAACACTTAACTCTCTATTCTGTTTTTTTATTATGTAGTTTGTTTATTTATTTATTTATTTATTGATTTATTTATTTATTGATTTATTTATTTATTTATTTATTTATTTATTTATTTATTTATTATCTTGTATCCCGCCCATCTTCCCAAAGGGAACTCTGGGCGGCTTACAGCAATAAAAACGAATAATAAAACATAAGAGAAGCAGGGAGGCAAGATGGCAGCAGGGCCCGGGGCGTTAAAGGAAAAAAAAAAAAAAGAAACCAAACTAACAGAGGAGGTCAACAAACGCCTCTCTGAAGAGGTGGGTCTTCAAGGCCTTCTTAAAGGCGGGCAGGGACTCCATCAGGCGCAGCTCACTTGGGAGATGATTCCAGAGCGCGGGTCCCACCACAGAGAAGGCGCGGTCTCGCGTACACGATTTCCGCGCCTCTCTGGGTGTGGCCACCCTCAGTGAGCGCGCCTGCGCCAGCCTGGTGGGTCTGGACCCAGTTGTCCTTTGGGAGATACGCTCCGCCAAGTACTCTGGTCCCAGGCCGTGGAGGGTTTTGAAAATCAAAACCAGGACCTTGAACCTGATCCGGAGGACAACGGGGAGCCAATGCAGGCGAGCCAGGGCTGGGGTGATGTGCTCGTATCTACGGGCACCCACCACCAGCCTGGCCGCCGCATTTTGCACCCGCTGTAACCTCTGGACCAGGGTCAAGGGCAACCCCATGTAGAGGGCATTGCAATAGTCGATCCTTGAGATCACCAGGGCCTGCACTACTGTCCTCAGGGAGGACTCATCAAGGTACTGGCGGATCTGGGCGATCCTGCGGAGATGGAAAAAAGCGGCCCTGGAGACTGCCATCACCTGGGCTTCCAGGGAGAGGGCTGAAGTCCAGGACCACGCCCAGATTCCTGGCCCTGTCTGTAGGCTGGAGGGAAACACCCCCCAGCATAGGGAGGGGGCCATTGTACCCAGATGAGAGCGCCCCGAAGAACAGCACCTCCATCTTCTCCGGATTCAGCTTGAGCCGGTTATCTCTGCTCCATTCCAGAACGGCCTCCAGACATAGATCGAGGGAGCAGACTGCCTCCATTGCAGCTGACGAAAAGGAGAGATAGAGCTGTGTGTCATCAGCGTACTCCAAATCTCCTGATGACCTCCCCCAGCGGCCTCATGTAAACATTGAACAGCATGGGTGAGATAGCCGACCCCTGGGGCACCCCACAAGGGAGAGTCCAAGGAGCTGACAAGGCATCACCCATCTGAACCCGCTGAGTCTGGCCGCCGAGGAAGGAACGGAGCCAGGCCAGGGCCTGACCACTGATTCCTGCCTTTGCAAGCCAGACCAGCAGGTTACCGTGGTCGACGGTATCAAAGGCAGCTGAGAGGTCAAGGAGAACCAACAGGGAGGAACACCCCCTGTCGGCCTCCCTGAGGAGGTCATCCTGCAGAGCGACCAGGGCAGTCTCGGCTCCCCGAAGAGGTCTGAATCCAGACTGGAAGGGATCCAGGATATGATTTACCTCCATATGTGACTGAAGCCTGACAGCACCCACCCTCTCGACAACCTTGCCCAGGAAGGGAACAATGGCAATCGGACGATAGCTGGATAAATCGTCCGATGCCATGCCAGGTTTTTTAAGAGTGGGTTTCACCACGGTCTCCTTTAGACGGGCAGGGAAACATCCCTCCCTAAAAGAGGCCGTGGCAATAGTGGAAACCCACTCGGCCATGCTTCGGCAGATTTAGTGAGCCAGGCTGGGCAAGGGTCAAAGGGAGTGGCCACTGGCCGGCAACAAGCCATGGCTCTGGAGGCCTCCGCCGGGGACACTGGCCCAAACTCATCCAGGAGGGGGGAGCGGAGGGGTGAGGCATCAGAGATCTCAGAGGCTGGGCTAGAGGAACTGGGGGCAAGTCAGAACGGATGGCCTCAATTTTTGATCTAAAGTGGGCTGCGAATTGCTCAATAGTGAAATCACTAGGAGGAGGCCTCAGCTGGCTGGGATTGGTGAGGTCCCAAACCATCCGGAACAACTCCGCCTGGCGGTTCGAGGCCACACCAATTTTCAGGGAGACATAAGATCTTCTGGCATCCCTGATCGCGCGAAGATAGCGGCCAGTCAGCTGCTTGAGAGCAGCCCTATTCTCTTCCGTCCGGCTTGCCCTCCAAATGACCTCCAGTCTCCTACGTTCTTGTTTCATCGACCGCAACTCAGCCGTATACCACGGAGAGGAGTGGTCTCCACAGCGCAGGAGATGCTTGGGGGCGATCCGGTCCACCGCCCCAGTGGTACCCACATACCACCTCTCCACCAGGGCATTGACCGGATCGTCTGCCAGACCGCCAGAGAGCTCCCCGAAGGCCTCGATGAACCTGGCAGGATCCAGAAGCCTACGGGGGCAGCCCCAGATGTATGGCCGGTGCTCCCCGTGAGGCGGGGGGGATCGACAGGGAAATTTTTAGCAGATAGTGGTCCGACCATGACACGGGCAGGGGCAAAATACCCCTAACCCCAGACACGAATCTGATGACATGGAGGAAAACACCAGGTCCAGGGTGTGGCCAGCTCTATGGGTGGGGCATACAACATGCTGAGATAAGTTCATGGAAGTCATGGAGAGATAAGTTCATGCTGAGATAAGTTCATGGAAGTTCCATGGAAGTTTATGGAAGTTCATGGAAGTCAGAGAGTTCCTCCTCAGCATGCAAGTTGAAGTCCCCAACCACCAGAAGGCGGGGGGATCTCAACAAAGCAGCCGAGATGAACTCAGCGATCTCTGGGAGGGATTGTTCTGGGTTGCGGGGAGCACGGTACACCAACACAATGCCAAACTTATCTCACTGACCCACTGATAGATGGAGGCATTCAACCCCGGAGCACACCATTGTCGCAGAACTGCTAACGTAAAGGGATTCCCTGTAAACGATGGCCACCCCGCCACCCCTACCCTCCGATCTGCCCGCCCACTGAACCTGAAACCCGGGGGGGGGCACAGGAGCCCCACCCTCTGCGCCCACCCAGGTCTCAGTAATAAAGGCCAGGTAGGCTCACTCATCCACGATCGAGTCGAAGATGAGAGGGGTCTTATTATGAACCGACCTGGCATTAATCAGGAGGCAGGACAGGTCGGAGGCGCTGGTGGAATGGCACCCAGGCACGAGGCGGTGAGCGAGAGGATCAGAAGGGGGGACAGAAGATGCCTGGCCCGAGTTCTTCTTACCCGACCGATCCCTCCGCCCAGAGCATATCTCCCACGGCCAGACACCACTGAGATATGGGTCCCTGCCAACATGGCGACCGGAACAAAAAAATAAATAAAAATAAAAATAAAAATAAAAATAAAATTACAATCAATTAACAATAATCAGAACAGCAACTGTAAATAACCTAGAAAACACACAGCAATAAAATAAAATAAAATAAAATAAACAAGAAAATGGCATATAAAAGGGCACTTCTCCAGGGGTAGAAGGGAAATTAACAAGGGGAAAAGGAAGCACAGATGTTTCAAGGCATGGGAAAACGGTTGCTGGTCAATGGACAGTGGTTACCCGGTGTGAGGGTTCGATTCTCTTCCTTGGCGGATCCGAGCCAAAACTGGAGACAAGTCAGTTTTTAATAAAACATCGAAGGGGTTTTTATTGTATTTAGGATCAAAATCTTTATGAATATACTCAACAACTTCGGGGTTCAACTCAGGCATTTCGACTTGCCCCCCAGTTGTCCTAGCCCACCCTCTGAGATCTCTGGTGCCTCCCCTCCGTTCCCCCTTCCTGGATGAGTTTGGGCCAGTGTCCCCGGCGGAGGCCTCTAGAGCCATGGCTTGTTGCCAGCCGCCAGCCACTCCCTTTGACCCCTGCCTGGCCTGGCTCACTAAATCTGCCGAAGGGAACATGGCCGAGTGGGTTTCCGCTATTGCCACGGCCTCTTTTAGGGAGGGATGTTTCCCTGCCCGTCTAAAGGAAACCGTGGTGAAACCCACTCTTAAAAAACCTGGCATGGCATCGGACAATTTATCCAGCTATCGTCCGATTGTCATTCTTCCCTTCCTGGGCAAGGTGGTTGAGAGGGTGGCTGCTATCAGGCTTCAGTCATACCTAGAGGTATATCATATCCTGGATCCCTTCCAGTCCGGATTCAGACCCCTTCGCGGAACCGAGACTGCCCTGATCGCTCTGCAGGATGACCTCTCAGGGAGGCCGACAGGGGGTGTTCCTCCCTGTTGGTTCTCCTTGACCTCTCAGCTGCCTTTGATACCGTCGACCACGGTAACCTACTGGTCCGGCTTGCAGAGGCAGGAATTGGTGGTCAGGCCCTGGCCTGGCTCCGCTCCTCCCTCGGCGGCCGGACTCAGTGGGTTCAGATGGGTGATGCCTTGTCAGCTCCTTGGACTCTCCCTTGTGGGGTGCCCCAGGGGTCGGCTATCTCACCCATGCTGGGGGAGGTCATCAGGAGATTTGGAGTACGCTGATGACACACAGCTCTATCTCTCCTTTTCGTCGTCTGCAGTGGAGGCTGTTCGCTCCCTCGATCTGTGTCTGGAGGCCGTTCTGGAATGGACCAGAGATAACCGGCTCAAGCTGAATCCGGAGAAGACGGAGGTTCTGTTCTTCAACCGGGTCCAGACTCACCAGGCTGGCGCAGGCGCGCTCACTGAGGTTGGCCACACCCAGAGAGGTGCGGAAATCGTGTACGCGCCTTCTCTGTGGTGGGCCCCACGCTCTTGAATCATCTCCCAAGTGAGCTGCGCCTGTTGGAGTCCCTGCCCGCCTTTAAGAAGGCCTTGAAGACCCACCTCTTTAGAGAGGCTTTTGGCGACCTCCTCTGTTAGTCTGTTGTTGTTTTTCCCTTCCTTTGCCCTGGGTTTCGCCGCCATCTTGCCTCATTGCCTCTCCTTTTATTGTTTGTTGATTGATTATTTGCTTTTATTGCTGTAAGCCCCCCAGAGTTCCCTTTGGGGAAGATGGGCGGGATACAAGACTAATAAATAAGTAAATAAATAAATAAGTAACATTCTCCTCAACGTGAGGGTCCTCGAATACAACATCAACGGTCGCCAAACACGAGCTCGGGTCCTTTATGGGTGAGGGGGGATAGCTGATCCTCGACCCCAACACTGTGTTCCGCAACAGGGGTGCTTTGCCCACTGTGCCACAGGTGTGACAGGTCTCCTGCCCTTCCATTCCTGGAACCGTTTAGAGTTTTCGGGCCATTATAAAGGTCTTACGCGGACTGCCCACACCCATTCTTCGCCTCTATGGACTTTAGTCCAGCCCGCACAGCCACAGTCTAATCCCCTCTCCGTCTGGGTACCTGTCTCTCTCAACCGTTGGTCCCAGCTGTCACTCTCCTCCCCTCTCGCCTCACATCCCCCTCTTTCCACCCGCACGCGCTCATCCCATTGGTTGGATGTCTCCTCCACCACCTAATAGGCATCCCTTGCACCCTCGTTTATTTCTGCTTCCCAATCTTCCTTCGCATCGTCCTGTAACTCAATTATATGTAATCTTTTGACGCGCCTTTCCAATTCTTTATCTTCTTCACGGTTGCTCTTGGGAGGTCCAGACGACACACTCTCTTGTCCATCTCCAGGGTGTTCCGCCTTCTCACACCCGGGGCGGCTGGTGACAAGACACAGAAAAAGGCAGCGGGCGGAGAAATGTCAGGCCAGCGGCCATCAGAAGGGCCAGCAACAGCCTCGGGGCCAGATTGGGCCCAATCTTAACAGCGGCGGTCCTAACAGTACCGCATCCGTCATCAGGTTACGATCGCAAAGAGCCGCCAAAACTGACCAAGGGTCAGCGAGGAGGGGTGACGGTTCACGGTATAACTCGGGTGGATCTCTGTCACAGACGAGACGGTCAAACTCGTGGTCTTCAATAAAAGGATTTTTATTACTCACAGATGAAACGTCTCTGTGGGAATTCTTATCTTCATTAACGGACAACTTTGAACACAACTTATTAACATCGTCAAACATAACGGGTTCCATGAAACTGGACTTGAACGGATTAGCTGAGGTATTCAGCTCCCCTAGGGAAAAGGGGGAGTTGTCTTTTCTTGGCCGGGACAGTTCGCCCAGAGGGTTTTTTAACCCGAGTTCATTGAAAGAGTTGGAGCCGATTATAGGTTCAACATTGAAGGGATTTTTATTTCTTACAGAACGGAACTCTCTGTAGGCTGGTTCTTCTTGATTAACAGATAACATTGAATAAGGTTTACAAACATCTTCCATTAACAAAGAATTCGTATAACCGGGCTCTAATGGGTTGACTATCAAGTCGTGATTGTCTAATGGAAGGGAGGGGTATCTTTTCCCCGACCTGGGCACAGAGTCCCACAGCAGGGAGATCTCACCCACTGTGGGGTTTGGGCTGGACTCCGGTCTCGCCTCCATCCGTGTTGAAGTTTCTCCGAAATTTCTGGCCAACACAATGGTTTTACCATCACAGCCCAAGTTATCTCTTCCCTCCTTCTAGAGACAACTTCCCCTGTCCTTCGAAGAAGCACTGTTTCCGGATAACAGGTCGCGTAATCGATAATTACTAAAATGTATAAATGTCCCCCAGCGGATTTAGGGAGGGGTCCAATCAAATCTAGTGCTATTCTTTCGAAGGGTTGGTCTATTATAGGCATAGGAACCAAAGGTGCCCCTGGTGGTGGCTTATTTTGAGTTAATTGACATTTTCTACAAGACTTACAAAATTTTTGTATGTCTAAGAGCATCTTTGGCCACCAAAACCGTTGTTCTATTCTTTTGGACATTTTTTGTAAAGCCAAGTGGCCAGCTATTGGAATATCATGTGCCAATCGCATGATTTCCATTCTCCATTGGGTAGGGACTATTAATTTTTCCATCCCATGGACATCTACATAATACATCAGTCCATCTTTTTCTATAAACCCTGGATGTGTCTCGTTTTTACAATACATCTCAGCAATTTTCTTTTTCACCCAGTCTAAGGTCCCATTGTTTTGCTGCATGAATCTCACCCTCTCGCGATTGGCTGTAGTCATCTCTTCGCGCACTGCATGGGTCTCCTGGTCGTCCTCTCCCCACAGTCCTTCCTGTGCATGCAATAAACTGTTAATATCAGGCCAGTCCCTACCTATCAACATCTCATGTGCTAAGTTAGGGACGACCCCCATATTCATAACATGTGATACCCCATTAATTTTAACATTTGCTTGTACAGTTCCATATGGTTTTGAATCTCCAGGAATACATCTTATATTAACAACAGTGTTTGTCTGATTTTCTGGCATATCTCTAACCAAAGTTTTTGCACACCCCGTATCAATGAAAGCTTTTAGCCTTTTCCCGTTTACCCACGCCATTATCTCCCACTGAGACATTGATGAAAGAGGCCGTGGTTTTTCCTGACCCGACCCACCCCACGCGCAGTCAGTTTTTTTGCAGTCTCGTATGAAATGTTGCGGGGATCCGCATCCGTAACATACTGGTTTTGTGCCCATGGCCCGGGCTTGGAAAGTAGCCCTCGTGAGTCCTCGTTGTCCTCTTTGCATCATTTTTTCGCTTGCGCCATGCGCCTCTTTCGCTCCGTTTTGTCCGCCAGACGCCATCTTCGTCTGTGGTCTCGCGATATCTGGATATCTCTCGGTTGACTTGTTCTCGTGCGACGAGATCTTGTCCGATGCCATCTTGCGGAAATGATACTTATCATCGGCGACCCCGTAGCCTTCCAGCAAGCGTATGACGTCATCTACCGAGGTTGGTTGATTCCTCCTGACCCATACAGCTGCATTATGCGGTATTGAATTAAGGACATGTTCTATTATGATATTATCGAGTATGTTTTCCTTAGTGGTCTCGTTTGGGCGTAACCATTTAGTTGCAAGAGCCTTTAATCTTTGAATCCACGTGCGGGGTTGAGTGCCTGTTTTATATTCAAGAGCGCGGAATCTATTTCTGTATGCTTCTGGAGTTAAGTTCAGAGTTAATAAAATGGCTTGTTTCACCTTGGTATATTCTGAGGCTTCTGTCGGATCTAGAGCGTCGACTATTTCTTGTAGTGGACGTGTTAAACATGGTGTGATAATCAGGGCCCATTGTTCTTGGGGCCAACAAGCTGCGCGGGCTACCCTTTCAAAGGTATTTAAATAAGCTTCCGGATCATCTTCCTTAGACATCTTTTGCATTCGTACTGGTGCGGGGTTGGACACCCAGATATTTTTTCCTGAAGGATTGTTATTGTTTGTGTTGTAGTTGTCTTGTTCTGCATTTCTTGTGAGCTGAGCTACAAAAAGTCGATTTTGTTCTGCTAGCATTTCTAGTATTTTATCTTGGCGGTTGGTCACGGTATCGTCAGTGGCGTGCAGGAAATCCCGTTGGGCGCCAGTTTGTGAGGGTTCACGGTATAACTCGGGTGGATCTCTATCACAGACGAGACGGTCAAACTCATGGTCTTCAATAAAAGGATTTTTATTACTCACAGATGAAACGTCTCTGTGGGAATTCTTATCTTCATTAACGGACAACTTTGAACACAACTTATTAACATCGTCAAACATAACGGGTTCCATGAAACTGGACTTGAACGGATTAGCTGAGGTATTCAGCTCCCCTAGGGAAAAGGGGGAGTTGCCTTTTCTTGGCCGGGACAGTTCGCCCAGAGGGTTTTTTAACCCGAGTTCATCGAAAGAGTTGGAGCCGATTATAGGTTCAACATTGAAGGGATTTTTATTTCTTACAGAACGGAACTCTCTGTAGGCTGGTTCTTCTTGATTAACAGATAACATTGAATAAGGTTTACAAACATCTTCCATTAACAAAGAATTCGTATAACTGGGCTCTAATGGGTTGACTATCAAGTCGTGATTGTCTAATGGAAGGGAGGGGTATCTTTTCCCCGACCCGGGCACAGAGTCCCACAGCAGGGAGATCTCACCCACTGTGGGGTTTGGGCTGGACTCCGGTCTCGCCTCCATCCGTGTTGAAGTTTCTCCAAAATTTCTGGCCAACACAATGGTTTTACCATCACAGCCCAAGTTATCTCTTCCCTCCTTCTAGAGACAACTTCCCCCGTCCTTCGAAGAAGCACTGCTTCTGGATAACGGGTCGCGTAATCGATAATTACTAAAATGTATAAATGTCCCCCAGCGGATTTAGGGAGGGGTCCAATCAAATCTAGTGCTATTCTTTCGAAGGGTTGGTCTATTATAGGCATAGGAACCAAAGGTGCCCCTGGTGGTGGCTTATTTTGAGTTAATTGACATTTTCTACAAGACTTACAAAATTTTTGTATGTCTAAGAGCATCTTTGGCCACCAAAACCGTTGTTCTATTCACGGGTTCCATGAAACTGGACTCGAACGGATTAGTTGAGGTATTCAGCTCCCCTAGGGAAAAGGGGGAGTTGCCTTTTCCTGGCCGGGACAGGGGGTGCCACAGC
The DNA here is from genome assembly GCA_029282475.1 of Phrynocephalus forsythii. Classification (NCBI taxonomy): domain Eukaryota; kingdom Metazoa; phylum Chordata; class Lepidosauria; order Squamata; family Agamidae; genus Phrynocephalus; species Phrynocephalus forsythii. The sequence goes on from JAPFRF010000018.1 coordinate 13,665,231, forward strand.
AGGGATGTCTCGCCCACTGGGGCATGGGCTTTGTCTTGCGTTCCCTCCTTCATCCTCGTTGGAACCTGGGGGAGTTATCGGGCCACTTTAATGGTCTAACTGTGACCACCCAAGTAATCTCCTCATTCCCCCTCCGAGGGATCAGCCCCGTCTTCTCCTTTACCCGGCTTTCCAGTGTCTAAGTCCCAACGGTCACTGCCTGGCCTTTGCAACGGTCAGTTTCCTCCTTAACCCCGCGCGTGCCAAACCCCTCATGCTCCTCCCACTCATCATTCAGGTCCTCTATAGCCCATAGCACAGCTGGCCCTTCCGCTCCGCGCGCACCCCGCCTTCCTCAAGGACTATTTCCCTTATTCCCTGTACGGGCAAGTCCTGGTCCCTTTTGTCTCCTGCGTCTTTGTCATCCTTCTTCTCGTCGTCTGTCACTCCAGACGGCACACCTCCCATTTGTGTAGACGCCTCCTCCTCTGCCTCACAGTGGGTGGGGGAGCAAGATGGAAGAGCTCCGCACCCCCAGTCCCTCAGCAGTCCAGGGACAAGCCAGCAAGAAGGGCGTAGGGGGGAGCAGAGTGGAAAAACTCCATGTCCCCAACCCCCTCAGTGATCCATAAGAAAGACAGCGAAGAGAGGGCGGGGGGGGAGCAGAATGGAGGAGCTCCGCACCCCCGACCTCTCAGCAGTCCCAAAAGAGGCCAGCGGGGGGAGGGTTGGGGGGAGCAAGATGGAAGAGCTCCACACCCCCAGCCCCTAGCAGTCCAGTGAGGAACCAGCCGGAAGGGGTAGGGGGGAGCAAGGTGGGAAAGCTCCATGCCCCTGGACCTCTCAACAGTCCGTAGAGAAAACAGTGGAGAGTGGGTGGGGGGGAGCAAAGTGGAACCAACCACAACAGTCCAACAGTCCAAAGAGGCAGCGGGGGGAGGGTGGGGGGGAGCAGGATGGAAAGCTCCACACCCTCAACCCCTCAGTAGTCCAGGGAGGCCAGCGGGAGAGGGTGGGGGAGCAAGTGGAGAAGCTCCGCACCCCCAACCCCTCAGCAGTCCAAAAATAGGCCAGCGAGAAACTTTTATCTCTAGGAAAGGATGCGTCCAATACGTTTTGCTTGAGGGATTTGCCAACTGCTTTAGCTTTTATATTTTATATTTTGTGTAAACCGCCTTGAGTCCCATAGTGGGAAATAGGCGCGGTATATAAATGTGAAAATAAATAAATAAAGAAATAAACTGTGGATAAAGGGGACCAGCAGATAAAAAAACCGTGGATAAGGGGGCCCCCCATAAAAGCAATGAAGCAGTGGGACAGATTTTGCTTGCTTCTAAACTCTGCTGCTGCTGCTGTCTTTTAGTAGTGTTTTTATTGTATTGTATTGTATTGTACTTATATTGTTGTAAGCTGCCTTGGGTCACTTCGGGGAGAAACGCGGCATAGAAATAAAGTTATTATTATTTTTATCAAATCAAATGAGCCTACTGAAAGGCTGGCTGCCTGCCAAAAGCATGGGGATGGCTCCTTCCCCCAGGGATTCATCATCATCATCACCACCATCATCTTAAACCTGCAATGGAGAGGGCAAGGGAGCCCTCGCCCCAAGAACTATCTTTAATTAAGGACATCGAGTGCCTTCTTTCAATACCTTGAACAAGCCAACTTTCCAAAACTTGCTGAAGAACAGAGAGCTTTGACGAACGCTCCTATAACAATGATGGAAATAACAGAGGCCATTAATCACCAAAAAATGAACAAGGCCCCCGGACCTGACTCGATACCGGCACAATTCTACAAAAAAATTTCTGAGATAGTCTCTGGAAATATGAAAAATCTTTTTACATCTATTTTAGAGGGTGAAGACATACCAGATTCATGGAAACTATCTCATACAACACTGATTCCTAAAGAAGGGAAACCCAAAGACCTGATACAGAATTACACGCCAATCGCTCTCCTAAATGTGGACTACAAAATATTTGCAACTATTTTGGCAAACAGATGGCGGACGATCCTACCCTCTTTGATATCCCATGATCAAACCGGCTTCCTTCCGAAAAGGCGCCTTCAATCCAACATTAGAACTTTCCTCAATGCGTTGGAATATTATGAATGCCACCCTGAGAAGCAAGTAGCCTTCGCATTCATCGATGCTGAGAAAGCATTTGATAATGTATCCTGGTCTTTACTCAAAACTCAGTTAGATTATCTACAGTGTGGACACAGAATGCTACAAGCAATTGAACAAATTTACTCCACCCAAAACACTAGGATTGTAGTCAATGGCTACCTTACAGACAAGGTCAAGATACACAAAGGCACCAGGCAAGGATGCCCTCTCTCCCCTCTGCTGTTTATATTAACTTTAGAGGTGCTACTCCATGTTATAAGAAACACCCCAGGTATCCAAGGCCTACAAAGCAAAGGAGAAGTTTATAAGGTGCAAGCCTTTGCGGACGATCTGTTGGTTATTATAGAGGACCCTCAGACCTCTACTCCAGAACTACTAAAGACTTTGGAGGCCTACTCCAAAATTTCAGGACTAAAGGTAAACAGAGAAAAAACACTGTTGCTTACTAAAAATATGACTCCACCTATGACCGAAAAATTGGTAAACCAATCGGGTTTCCAACATGCTAGTAAGGTAAAATATTTGGGTATTACTGTATCTAACCGTTGTAACACTTTACTTAAAGATAATTATCTTAATGGTATAAAAGCAATCAAAGCTGATTTGGAAACCTGGTCAAGACTTCAATTATCCTTAATGGGCAGAATTGCTGCAGTTAAAATGAATGTCTTACCTAAACTGCTCTTTTTATTTCAATCCCTACCTATATTACCTAACTTTAAGATCATTTCAGACCTGGAAAAAGTATACGTGTATTTATATGGCAAAAGAAAAAAGCAAGGATTAGAAATGTTTATCTACAGGACAGAACTAAAACTGGTGGCTTTGCCCTGCCCAATTTGGTGTTATACTACAAGGCTGCAACCATGACTTGGATTTTAAAGACTGGATTTTGATGACAAATAATAGAATACTGCAGCTTGAGAGCCACGGCTTGGATAAGGGTTGGCATCATTATATATGGTATAAGGGTAATATACCTACCCTTTTTAAAAAGCACTGGATAAGGAATGCCTTAGTTAAAATATGGTTACTGATCAAAAAACAATTTTACCCCAAAGCACCATTGTGGTTATCTCCGTTGGGAGCGGTTATTAGCCCCCACATAAGTGTAACCCCAAAATTTTTAACTTAGAGACACCTTCTGAACGCTGACCTCTCTTTGAAATCATTAGAAAAATTAGTGTCAGAAGGTTATAAGTTAGACTGGTGGAAGTACCAACAAATATACTCACACTTCAAAGATCTTACTAAAGAGGGGGGATTTATGACTAATGATACTCCACTTGACAAAATACTATCCTCTGGTGACTCAAAGCTCCTTAGTAAATTTTAAAGTATGTTGTTAAATGAAAAAATGATTGATACACTGGTTAAAGACACTATGATAAGATGGGCAGAAAATTTTGGTTATTCTATTCACCTAAACAAATGGGACTCCTTGTGGAACACAGTCAAAATCTTCAAATCTATAGCCTTTAAGGAAAATTGTTATAAGATGTTCTATAGATGGCATTTCTCACCACACCGTTTATCTAAGATGTATAAACTGCTCACCTAAATGTTGGAAATGTAAACATGACTGTGGTACTTTTTACCATATGTGGTGGACATGTAAAGAGGCAAGGGCATACTGGATAATGGTGAAATTATTTTTGGAAAGATATTTGAAGATTAAGTTAGAGCTTAGACCAGAATTTTTTTATTAAATATAGTAGATATTAATATTCCCTATGACCAGAGATATGTACTTCACCATGTAATTGTTGCAGCTCTTTGACGTCCGCAACCACTTCTACCACTCGGGGCCTCCCAGGGAGCCTTGAACGAGGCCCAGCGGGTCAAGGTAAGGATGAGAGAGAGAGAGAGAGAGATTTTTTTGGGGGGGAGGGGGGACACACGAGGGGGGAGGGGCCTTTGGGGGATGGGGGAGGGGCCAGGGAAGGGTATTGATGATCTCTCTGTCGGCCTAATCTATCTATCTATCTATCTATCCCTTATAATTCAACTCTCTCTCTCTCCCTCTCTCTACCCCTTAATTCATATCTATCTATCCATTATTTCATATCTATCTATCTATCTATCTATCTATCTATCTATCTATCTATCTATCTATCTATCTATCTATCTATCTATCTATCTATCTGAGAAATAGCTCTATCTATCTATCTATCTATCTATCTATCTGAGAAATATCTATCTATCTCTATCTATCTATCTATCTATCTATCTATCTATCTATCTATCTATCTATCTATCTATCTATCTATCTATCTATCTATCTATCTATCTATCTATCTATCTATCTATCTATCTGAGAAATATAGCTATCTATCTATCTATCTATCTATCTATCTATCTATCTATCTATCTATCTATCTATCTATCTATCTATCTATCTATCTATCTATCTATCTATCTATCTATCTATCTATCTATCTGAGAAATATCTATCTATCTATCTATCTATCTATCTATCTATCTATCTATCTATCTATCTATCTATCTATCTATCTATCTATCTATCTATCTATCTGAGAAATAGCTCTATCTATCTATCTATCTATCTATCTATCTATCTATCTATCTATCTATCTATCTATCTATCTATCTATCTATCTATCTATCTGAGAAATAGCTCTATCTATCTATCTATCTATCTATCTATCTATCTATCTATCTATCTATCTATCTATCTATCTATCTATCTATCTGAGAAATAGCTCTATCTATCTATCTATCTATCTATCTATCTATCTATCTATCTATCTATCTATCTATCTATCTATCTATCTATCTATCTATCTATCTATCTATCTGAGAAATAGCTCTATCTATCTATCTATCTATCTATCTATCTATCTATCTATCTATCTATCTATCTATCTATCTGAGAAATAGCTCTATCTATCTATCTATCTATCTATCTATCTATCTATCTATCTATCTATCTATCTATCTATCTATCTGAGAAATAGCTCTCTATCTATCTATCTATCTATCTATCTATCTATCTATCTATCTATCTATCTATCTATCTATCTATCTATCTATCTATCTATCTATCTATCTGAAGAAGGGGACCTCGTTTCAGGAAAGCTTGCATTGAAAGCAAAGCAAAAGCAAAGTGTTCTGCTTATATACCGCCCCATACCACTACAAGTCGTCTCTGGGCGGTTTACAATTTTGATTACACTGTGCAGGCTACACATTGCCCCCCCCCCCAGCAAGCTGGGTACTCATTTTACCGACCTCGGGAGGATGGAAGGCTGAGGGTGTTTATACACGACCCCTAAACTCCGGGGCAAATGGCTCCCAGCTCCGGAGCTTAAAAATGTTTACCCACCAGCTCCGGAGTTAAGAGGAAATTAAGTGCGACCCCGCCCACTTTAGCGCGTCCCAGCGCAGCTTTCAGGTACCTGCTTTTTGGAGGTGAAAATTATTTGATCCGGTGTAAGGACAGTGAGTGCGGGGCTCTCCTGGCTTCCGTTTGTTCTTTTTTTGCCCCCCGCCCCTTTAAGAGATCTGAATGCTGCCGGGAACAAAACGGAGGTAAACCCGGCATTCTTTTCTTTCTTTTTTCTCCCTCCCTCAGGCAGCCAGCAACCAGGAAGTGCGGAGGGGGGTGGGGACAGAGGAAGAGTGAGGAACCCCTAAGATCTCTGGTCCGAATTTAAGTGGCCAGCGGATCTTAGGGGTCGTGTGAAAAGGCCCTGAGTGAACCTTGAGCCTGCTACCAGGGATTGAACCCCCAGGTCGTGAACACAGTTTTACCTGCAGTACAGGCATTTAACCACTGCGCCACGAGGCTCCTCATGTCTTTAACATAACCACAATGCTGTTTGTCTTCTTTATTTATTGATTGTATTTCCTTTTGTTTATATATCTTTTATGATAGCCACTACCCAAAGGTCTCTGGGCGGCTCTCAGTCAGAACAAACAATCCAGACATTTAGAACCTCAAAATTGCAATAAAATTAAAACAATCAAAACATGAAAATGCAATAAATACAATAGATTAAAATACTCCACAAAATTTGCCACCAGGACCCACAATAATCAGTTTAAAAACTTCTGGAACAGGAATAGTTTTGCCTGGCGCCGGAATGTCATCCATGTTGATGTCTTGCGTGTTTCTGGTAGATCTGTTTCCGTTTGAGACGTCCTGCGGTGTTTTCTTGTGAGTTAGCTTGTTTCCTTTGGCTGCCATGCTAAGGTTTCTGCCTTTGACTTTTTTTTCCCCTCTACAGCCGTCCAGTCCAGAAAAAGAGGTGGAGAGAGATATTTTCCTGTACCGGGCTTACATTGCTCAGGTGAGGCCAGTGGGTTGACTCACGGCAGTTTACAGAAAGCCACCTTCAAGGCTAGATTGTATTGTGCATGAAGGGCTGAGGGTCCTTGTTCTATCAGTTCTATAAAAAATAAATCACAGTAGGGCCCTGTTATCCACTGGAGGTTGGTTCCAGGCCTTCCCGTGGATAACAAAAGCTGTGGATAAGAGATAATACCAACCCCACCCAAAAAAAACCCTGCTGTTTTGCGACACTACCTTGATTTCCGGCTGCTGTTTTACATGGCTGTTTGTGATAGTGGCTTGCTTGGTGGCTGTTGAGTTGTTTATTTAATTTTTTTCTCTGCCAACCGGTGGTTAAGAAATCAATGGCTACAGGGGCCCTCCTGTAGTTCACAGCGGATGTTGCGCTTAAAATCTGGCTTAGATATTTTGGCTGGGTTGCGGATTTTTTATAGTGTCGGTTTGGGTGTTGACGGCCCGGTTCTGGGCGCATTTTACTCCAACTTTGGTACCTTACGGGCATCTTTGTAGGTCCTTAGAGGACACCTCCCAGAGCTTGAACCGCCTGGGAAATGCTTAAAAATCCAGTGGGACCGTGGTGTCCGCAGGAGTTTTGTCGTCCCCTGCAGGGGATATATTATATATATTATATTATATATTATATCGAACGCTGAACATGGCGTGGTTTCCAGGAAATCCACTCTGCCAAATACCTATGGGTCCATTTGGGGGGTGGGAGTTTGGGGGGGATTGTTTCCAGACATCGGGGGAGCGAATAGGCGGTCTCCCCGATCCCACTGGAGTGGAAATTAAGTTCCACATCTGGGGAGGCTTTCATCAAAGCAGCCATTTACGAACTGCGCGGAGACCCTGTAATTGTGGAGGAAATGAAAAGCTAACCCGCAGGAGCCGCCTTTGGGGTGGGTACGTCTGTACGCGTTTAATCCTTTTGCCACTGCAACGGCCGGTCCAGGAGATGGCGAAGATTTCTAGCCACCTGCCCCGGCTTCAGTTCCTTTCGTGCCCCAAAGGAATTAATTCTGCCCGTCCCTCTTCCTTTCCTCCTCCTGCAACCGGCCCAGAGGAAATATGGCGTCGTGCTGGACGAAATCAAACCCGGCTCCTGCCCGGAGCTCCAGGCTGTCCGGATGTTTGCCGAATACCTTTCCAACGAAAGCCAAAGGTAAGCTGGGCGTCGGATCTTGGCAGAAGCCGCACCCCTCGGGCGTCCCCCACTACCTCCCCACCCCCAGGAGAAGGGATTGGAAGACGGTTCCTGAGCGCTTGGTGCCTCGGAAACTCTAGAAGGGTTGGTGGGGAATGAAACAAAACAAAACCAAAGACGGAAGGGGAGCCCAGAGGTCATCCGGTCCAGCCCCTCTTGCTGCTGCTTGTTTTTCCCGCCTCTCACCCGCTCCCGGGCACCTTCCAGGGACACCATCGTGGCCGAAATGGATAAGAGAATGTCCAAGAGCGTCGACGGCACCAATACCACCTTCTTACTGATGGCGGCCTCGGTCTATTTCCACGACCAGAACCCCGACGCGGCGCTGCGTGCTTTGCACCAGGGGGACAGCGTGGAGTGGTGAGCCGCTTGATGCGTCGGCGTTCCCTAAGCGGTGCCATCGGGCCCCCCTTTGCCCCTGCGGAGATCGGCTCCGGTTTCCCCGCGGAGGCCGAAAAGCGCGGATAATAGAGAACCCCATTTTATTAGCTGGTGCTTTCTCTAGTATGGTGCCTGGCTCCCTCCAGTGGCCAGTTCTGGTACCTTTGTCATCCGAGTGATCTACATCTAGGGCTTTTATTTCAATCTTTTCGGAGTGCGGGTAAGCCCACCCGTGGATAGTGATCCTGTATATACGGAGGCCCTTCTCGTTGGTGCACAGACGGTTCTGGCACTCTCGGGGGGGGAGGCTATTCTCCTTCAAAGGGGACTCACTTTCGGAAGGGAGACTGGAGAGTTTTCGATCAGGATTGGCTCATTAGGAAGCCCCCTTCCTCTGGCGCTCCTCGGTTCCTCCCAGTTGTAATTGCCGTCCCCGTAAGGCCACCCCAGAGGTCCACATATCACTTCAATCTGCCTCGAGGACAGGGCGCCTTCGAACGAGCCATTCGGACCCCTTAACCTCACCAAAGACCCGTTCTTAGATTTCCACATGAGGGGTGGATCCAGGTGCCACCGTGGTCAGCCTCCCCTTTTCCAGGGCGACGGCCGGTCAGTGCTTCCAGAGAGACCGCCAGCCAACCCAGACGCCCACGGCCACGTGGCTCCACCTGCCTCATCTGTGGACCTTTCCTCTCTTTAGCATGGCCATGACGATTCAGATCCTGTTGAAGCTGGACCGCCTGGATTTGGCCAGGTAAGTTTCCAGGCCCTGGCGCTGTTTTTATTTTGGTGACCGGCGGATGCCTCTTCCATCTGTCCTTCCTTCCTTAGAACATAAGAAGAGCCATGCTGGATCAGGCCAAAGGCCCATCTAGTCCAGCTTCCTGTATCTCACAGTGGCCCCACCAGATGCTTTTGGAAGCGCACGAGACTAGATCTCTGTCTCCTGATCGTCCACTCCCCTGCATCTGGCCCTTGAAGTACCCTGGTTTTAAGCCTGGAGATTACACATCTCCATCCTTCCTTCCTTCCTTCCTTCCATCCATCCATCCATCCATCCAGCATCAACTACTTCCTGCCTTCTATCCTTCTTCACCTTCCTTCCTTCTTTCCTTCCTTCCTTCTATCCATCATCACCTTCCTTCCTTTCTTAATTCTATCTATCATCAGCTTCCTTCCTTCCATCTTTCTTTCTATCCATCATCAGCTTCCTTCCTTCCTTCTTTCTTCCATCCATCCATCCATCCATCCATCCAGCATCAACTCCTTCCTGCCTTCTATCCATCTTCACCTTCCTTCCTTCCTTCCTTCCTTCCTTCTTCCTTCCTTCCTTCCTTCCTTCCTTCCTTCTTTCTATCCATCATCACCTTCCTTCCTTCCTTCTTTCTTTCTATCCATCATCACCTTCCTTCCTTCCTTCCTTCCTTCCTTTTTCTTTCTATCTATCATCACCTTCCTTTCTTCTTTCTTTCTATCCATCTTCACCTTCCTTCCTTCCTTCCTTCCTTCCTTCCTTCTATCTATCCATCCATCTGTCTCCCTGCCTACCTGCCTGCCTGTCCTTCCTCCCTTCCTTCCTTCCTTCCTTCCTTCCTTCTTTCTTTCTTTATATCCATCATCACCTTCCTTCCTTCTTTCTATCCATCACCTTCCTTCCTTCCTTTCTTCCATCCATCCATCCATCCATCCATCCAGCATCAACTCCTTCCTGCCTTCTATCCATCTTCACCTTCCTTCCATCCTTCCTTCCTTCCTTCCTTCCTTCCTTCCTTCTTTCTTTCTATCTATCATCACCTTCCTTCCTTCTTTCTTTCTATCCATCATCACCTTCCTTCCTTCCTACCTACCTTCTTTCTTTCTATCTATCATCACCTTCCTTTCTTCTTTCTTTCTATCCATCTTCACCTTCCTTCCTTCCTTCTTTCTTTCTTTCTATACATCATCACCTTCCTTCCTTCCTTCCTTCCTTCCATCCATCCATCCATCCATCCATCCAGCATCAACTCCTTCCTGCCTTCTATCCATCTTCACCTTCCTTCCTTCCTTCCTTCCTTCCTTCCTTCCTTCCTTCCTTCCTTCCTTCCTTCCTTCCTTCCTTCCTTCCTTCTATCCATCATCACCTTCCTTCTATCCATCATCACCTTCCTTCCTTCCTTCCTTCCTTCCTTCCTTCCTTCCTTCCTTCTATCCTTCCTTCCTTCCTTCCTTCTTTCTTTCTTTCTATCCATCATCACCTTCCTTCCTTCCTTCCTTCCTTCTTTCTTTCTATCTATCATCACCTTCCTTTCTTCTTTCTTTCTATCCATCTTTTCCTTCCTTCCTTCCTTCCTTCCTTCCTTCCTTCCTTCCTTCCTTCCTTCCTTCCTTCCTTCCTTCTTTCTTTCTTTCTATACATCATCACCTTCCTTCCTTCCTTCCTTCCTTCCTTCCTTCCTTCCTTCCTTCCTTCCTTCCTTCCTTCTTTCTTTTTCTATCCATCTTCACCTTCCTTTCCTTCCTTCCTTCCTTCCTTCCTTCCTTCCTTCTATCCACCATCACCTTCCTTCTATCCATCATCACCTTCCTTCCTTCCTTCCTTCCTTCCTTCTTTCTATCCATCATCACCTTCCTTCCTTCCTTCTTTCTTTCTATCCATCATCACCTTTCTTCCTTCCTTCCTACCTTCTTTCTTTCTATCTATCATCACCTTCCTTTCTTCTTTCTTTCTATCCATCTTCACCTTCCTTCCTTCCTTCCTTCCTTCCTTCCTTCCTTCCTTCTTTCTTTCTTTCTATACATCATCACCTTCCTTCCTTCCTTCCTTTCCTTCCTTCTTTCTTTCTATCCATCTTCACCTTCCTTCCTTCCTTCCTTCCTTCCAACATGTCATCCATGTTGATGTCTTGCGTGTTTCTTGTAGATCTGTTTCCGTTTGAGACGTCCTGCGGTGTTTTCTTGTGAGTTAGCTTGTTTCCTTTGGCTGCCATGCTAAGGTTTCTGCCTTTGACTTTTTTTCCCCCTCTACAGCCGTCCAGTCCAGAAAAAGAGGTGGAGAGAGATATTTTCCTGTACCGGGCTTACATTGCTCAGGTGAGGCCAGTGGGTTGACTCACGGCAGTTTACAGAAAGCCACCTTCAAGGCTAGATTGTATTGTGCATGAAGGGCTGAGGGTCCTTGTTCTATCAGTTCTATAAAAAATAAATTACAGTAGGGCCCTGTTATCCACTGGAGGTTGGTTCCAGGCCTTCCCGTGGATAACAAAAGCTGTGGATAAGAGATAATACCTACCCCACCCCCCCAAAACCCTGCTGTCTTGTGACACTACCTTGATTTCCGGCTGCTGTTTTACATGGAAGTTTGTGATAGTGGCTTGCTTGGTGGCTGTTGAGTTATTTATTTAATTTTTTTTCTCTGCCAACCGGTGGTTAAGAAATCAATGGCTACAGGGGCCCTCCTGTAGTTCACAGCGGATGTTGCGCTTAAAACCTGGCTTAGATATTTTGGCTGGGTTGCGGATTTTTTATAGTGTCGGTTTGGGTGTTGACGGCCCGGTTCTGGGCGCATTTTACTCCAACTTTGGTACCTTACGGGCATCTTTGTAGGTCCTTAGAGGACACCTCCCAGAGCTTGAACCGCCTGGGAAATGGTTAAAAATACAGTGGGACCGTGGTGTCTGCAGGAGTTTTGTCGTCCCCTGCAGGTGCCAAAAACTGTGGATTATATCGAACGCTGAACATGGCGTGGTTTCCAGGAAATCCACTCTGCCAAATACCTATGGGTGCATTTGGGGGGTGGGAGTTTGGGGGGGATTGTTTCCAGACATCGGGGGAGCGAATAGGCGGTCTCCCCGATCCCACTGGAGTGGAAATTAAGTTCCACATCTGGGGAGGCTTTCATCAAAGCAGCCATTTAAGAACTGCGCGGAGACCCTGTAATTGTGGAGGAAATGAAAAGCTAACCTGCAGGAGCCGCCTTTGGGGTGGGTACGTCTGTACGCGTTTAATACTTTTGCCACTGCAACGGCCGGTCCAGGAGATGGCGAAGATTTCTAGCCGCCTGCCCCGGCTCCACTTCCTTCCGTGCCCCAAAAGGAATTAATTCTGCCCCCACCCCTCTTCCTTTCCTCCTCCTGCAACCGGCCCAGAGGAAATATGGCGTCGTGCTGGACGAAATCAAACCCGGCTCCTGCCCGGAGCTCCAGGCTGTCCGGATGTTTGCCGAATACCTTTCCAACGAAAGCCAAAGGTAAGCTGGGCGTCGGATCTTGGCAGAAGCCGCTCCCCTCGGGCGTCCCCCCCCCACTACCTCCCCACCCCCAGGAGAAGGGATTGGAAGATGGTTCATGAGTGCTTGGTGCCTCGGAAACTCTAGAAGGGTTGGTGGGGAATGAAACAAAACAAAACCAAAGCCGAAAGGGGAGCCCAGAGGTCATCCGGTCCAGCCCCTCTTGCTGCTGCTTGTTTTTCCCGCCTCTCACCTGCTCCCGGGCACCTTCCAGGGACGCCATCGTGGCCGAACTGGATAAGAGAATGTCCAAGAGCGTCGACGTCACCAATACCACCTTCTTACTGATGGCGGCCTCGGTCTATTTCCACGATCAGAACTCGGAGGCAGCGCTGCGCGCTTTGCACCAGGGGGACAGCGTGGAGTGGTGAGCCGCTTGACGCGTCGGCGTTCCCTAAGCGGTGCTGTCGGGCCCCCCTTTGCCCCTGCGGAGATCGGCTCCGGTTTCCCCGCGGAGGCCGAAAAGCGCAGATAATAGAGAACCCCATTTTATTAGCTGGTGCTTTCTCTAGTATGGTGCCTGGCTCCCTCCAGTGGCCAGTTCTGGTACCTTTTTCATCAGAGTGATCTATATCTAGGGCTTTTATTTCAATCTTTTCGGAGTGCGGGTAAGACCACCCGTGGATAGTGATCCTGTAGATACGGAGGCCCTTCTCGTCGGTGCACAGACGGTTCTGGCACTCTCGGGGGAGGTGCTATTCTCCTTCAAAGGGGACTCACTTTCGGGAGGGAGACTGGAGAGTTTTCGATCAGGATTGGCTCATTAGGAAGTCCCCTTCCTCTGGCGCTCCTCGGTTCCTCCCAGTTGTAATTGCCGTCCCCGTAAGGCCACCCCAGAGGTCCACATATCACTTCAATCTGCCTCGAGGACAGGACGGCTTCGAACGAGCTATTCGGACCCCTTAACCTCACCAAAGACCCGTTCTTAGATTTCCACATGAGGGGTGGATCCAGGTGCCAACGTGGTCGGCCTCCCCTTTTCCAGGGCGACAGCCGGTCAGTGCTTCCAGACTGACCGCCAGCCAACCCAGACGCCCACGGCCACGTGGCTCCACCTGCCTCATCTGTGGACCTTTTCTCTCTTTAGCATGGCCATGACGATTCAGATCCTGTTGAAGCTGGACCGCCTGGATTTGGCCAGGTAAGTTTCCAGGCCCTGGCGCTGTTTTTATTTTGGTGACCGGCGGATGCCTCTTCCATCTGTCCTTCCTTCCTTAGAACATAAGAAGAGCCATGCTGGATCAGGCCAAAGGCCCATCTAGTCCAGCTTCCTGTATCTCACAGTGGCCCCACCCGATGCTTTTGGAAGCGCATGGACTAGATATCTGTCTCCTGATAGTCCACTCCCCCTGCATCTGGCCCTTGAAGTACCCTGGTTTTAAGCCTGGAGATTACACATCTCCATCCTTCCTTCCTTCCTTCCTTCCTTCCATCCATCCATCCATCCATCCATCCATCCTTCCATCCATCCATCCATCTTCTTCCTTCTTCCTTCCTTCCTTCCTTCTATCCATCCTCCTTCCTCCTTCCTTCCTTCCTTCCTTCCTTTCTTTCCATCATCATCCATCATCTTCTTCCTTCCTTCTTTCATCATCCATCATCAGCTTTCCTTCCTTCATCTTTCTTTCTATCCATCATCCTTCCTTCCTTCCTTCCTTCTTCTTCCTTTCTATCCATCATCCTTCCTTCCTTCCTTCCTTCCTTCCTTCTTCTTCCTTCCTTCCTTCCTTCCTTCCTTCCTTCTTTCTTTTCTTTCTATCATCATCATCCTTCCTTCTTTCTTTCTTCTTCCTTCTTTCTTCCTTCTATCCTTTCATTCCTTCTTCTTCCTTCCTTCCTTCCTTCCTTCATCTTCTTCCTTCCTTCCTTCCTTCCTTCATTCTTCCTTCTTTCTTCCTTCTTCCATCCATCATCTTCCTTCCTTCCTTCCTTCTTTCTATCCATCTTCTTCCTTCCTTCCTTCCTTCCTTCCTTCCTTCCTTCTTTCTATCCATTCATCTGTCTCCCTGCCTGCCTGCCTGTCCTTCCTTCCTTCCTTCCTTCCTTCCTTCCTTCCTTCCTTCCTTCCTTCCTTCCTTCCTTCCTTCTTTCTTTCTATCAGAGTGATCTATATCTAGGGCTTTTATTTCAATCTTTTCGGAGTGCGGGTAAGCCCACCTGTGGATAGTGATCCTGTAGATACGGAGGCCCTTCTCGTCGGTGCACAGACGGTTCTGGCACTCTCGGGGGGGGGCTATTCTCCTTCAAAGGGGACTCACTTTTGGGAGGGAGACTGGAGAGTTTTCGATCAGGATTGGCTCATTAGGAAGCCCCCTTCCTCTGGCGCTCCTCGGTTCCTCCCAGTTGTAATTGCCGTCCCCGTAAGGCCACCCCAGAGGTCCACATATCACTTCAATCTGCCTCGAGGACAGGGCGCCTTCGAACGAGCCATTCGGACCCCTTAACCTCACCAAAGACCCGTTCTTAGATTTCCACATGAGGGGTGGATCCAGGTGCCACCGTGGTCAGCCTCCCCTTTTCCAGGGCGACGGCCGGTCAGTGCTTCCAGAATGACCGCCAGCCAACCCAGACGCCCACGGCCACGTGGCTCCACCTGCCTCATCTGTGGACCTTTCCTCTCTTTAGCATGGCCATGACGATTCAGATCCCGTTGAAGCTGGACCGCCTGGATTTGGCCAGGTAAGTTTCCAGGCCCTGGCGCTGTTGTTATTTTGGTGACCGGCGGATGCCTCTTCCATCTGTCCTTCCTTCCTTAGAACATAAGAAGAGCCATGCTGGATCAGGCCAAAGGCCCATCTAGTCCAGCTTCCTGTATCTCACAGTGGCCCCACCAGATGCTTTTGGAAGCGCACGAGACTAGATATCTGTCTCCTGATAGTCCACTCCCCTGCATCTGGCCCTTGAAGTACCCTGGTTTTAAGCCTGGAGATGACACATCTCCATCCTTCCTTCCTTCCTTCCTTCCATCCATCCATCCATCCATCCATCCAGCATCAACTCCTTCCTGCCTTCTATCCATCTTCACCTTCCTTCCTTCCTTCCTTCCTTCCTTCCTTCTATCCATCTTCACCTTCCTTCCTTCCTTCCATCTTTCTTTCTATCCATCATCAGCTTCATTCCTTTCTTCTTTTCTATCCATAATCATCATCTTCTTTCCTTCCATCTTTCCATCTATCCATCCTTCAGCTTCTCCTTCCTTCCTTCCATCCATCTTCATCCATCCATCCATCCAGCATCACTCCTTCCTCTCCTTCTATCCATCCTTCTTTTCCTTCCTTCCTTCCTTCCTTCCTCTTTCTTTCATTTCTTTCTATCCATCATCACCCTTCCTTCCTTCCTTTCTTTCTTTCTATCCATCCTTCCTTCCTTCCTTCCTTCCTACCTTCTTTCTTTCTATCTATCATCACCTTCCTCTTCTTCTTTTTTTCCATCCTTCACCTTCCTTCCTTCCTTCATCTTCCTTCCTTCCTTCCTTCCTTCCTTCCTTCCTTCCTTCCTTTTCTTTCCTTCCATCCTTCCTTTTCCTTCCTTCCTTCTTCCTTCCTTCCTTCCTTCCTTCCTTCCTTTCTTTCTTTCTATCCATCTATCATCTAGGGCTTCCTTCCTTCCTTCCTTCCTCCTTCCTTCCTTCCTTCTTTCTATCCATCCTTTCTTTCCATCCTACCTTCCTGCCTCTATATCCTCCTTCCTTCTTTTCAATCTTCCTTTCCTTCTTGGAGAGTTGGTGATCCATCATCACCTTCCTTTCCTTCTTTCTATCCATCACCTTCCTTCCTTCCTTTCTTCCATCCATCCATCCATCCATCCATCCAGCATCAACTCCTTCCTGCCTTCTATCCATCTTTACCTTCCTTCCATCCTTCCTTCCTTCCTTCCTTCCTTCTTTCTTTCTATCTATCATCACTTCCTTCCTTCCCTGACCTGTTCTTTCTATCCATCATCTTCCCTTCCCTTCCTTCCTTCCTACCTTCTTTCATTTTTATCTATCATCACCTTCCTTTCTTAGATTTCTTTCTTTCCATCATCACCTTCCCACCGTGGTAGGGCCTTCTTTCTTTCTTTCTTTTCTTCCTTCCTTCACCTTCCTTCCTTCCTTCCATCCTTCCATCCATCCATCCATCCATCCTGCCTCATCCATCCTTTTCATCTTCTCCTTCCTGCCTTCTAGATCCTGTTGAAGCTGGACCGCCTGGATTTGGCCAGGTAAGTTTCCAGGCCCTGGCCTGTTTTTATTTTTCCTTCCTTCCTTCTCTTCCATCTGTCCTTCCTTCCTATCCATCCATCCATCTTCCATCTATCCATCATCCATCCTTGCCTTCCTTCCTTCCATTCCTTCCTTCTTCCTTCCTATCTCTTTCCATCATTCCTTCCTTCCTTCCTTCTTTCTTTTTCATTTCCATCCTTTCTATCCATCATCCTTTCTTCCTTCCTTCCTTCCTTCCTTCTTTCTTTCTATCTATCATCACCTTCCTTTCTTTCTTCTTTCTTCTATCCATCTTCATCCTTCCTTCCTTCCTTCCTTCTTCCTTCCTTCCTTCCTTCCTTCTTTCTTTCTTTCTATACATCATCTTCCTTCCTTCCTCTATCCTTCCTTCCTTCCTTCCTTCATCTTCTTTCTTTCTATCCATCTTCACCTTCCTTCCTTCCTTCCTTCCTTCCTTCTTCTTTCATGTCATCCATGTTGATGTCTCCTTGTTTCTTGTAGATCTGTTTCCGTTTCCTTCCGTCCTTCGGTGTTTTCTTGTGAGTTAGCTTGTTTCCTTTCCTGCCATGCTAAGGTTTCTTCCTTTGACTTTTTTTTCTCCCTCTACAGCCGTCCATTCCAGAAAAGAGGTGGAGAGAGATATTTTCCTGTACCGGGCTTACATCCATTCAGGTGAGGCCAGTGGGTTGACTTCTTTCTATCCAGTTTACAGAAAGCCACCTTCAAGGCTAGATCTATTCCCACCTTCCGTCCCCTTAAGGCCACCCCTTCCTTCCTTCCTGAAGGGCTTGAGGGTCCTTGTTCTATCAGTTCTATAAAAATAAATTAGATTTATTTCCCTCTTATCCACTGGAGGTTGGTTCCTTCCATTCCCGTGGATTACAAAAGCGGTGGATTCAGAGATAATACCAACCCCTTCCAAAAAAACCCTGCTCCACCGACCTACCTTGATTCCTTTCTGCTCTTTAGCATGGCTTTTGTGATAGTGGCTTGCTTGGTGGCTGTTGAGTTGTTTATTTAATCTTTTTTCTCTGCCAACCGGTGGTTAAGAAATCCAATGGCTCATCAGGAGGCCCTCCTCTTAGTTCCATTCATCCGGATCATGGCTTAAAACCTGCCTTCTATCCATCTTCAGATCCTTTTGGCTGGGTTTCCTTTTTTTATCCTGACTTCCTTTCCTTGTTGACTGGCCCGGTTCTGGGCAGGATTTTGGCTCAACTTTGGAAGCCCCTCTTCCTCATCTTTGTAGGTCCTTCCTCCCAGAGCTTGAACCGCCTGGGCCTTCCTTTTAAAAACAGTGGGACCACATATGTCCAAAGGCCATCTAGTCCCCTGCAGGTATCAAAAACTGTGGATTATATCCTCGCTGAACATTCTTTGATTTCCTTCATTCTCTTCCTTCCTGGATCCTCTGCCAAATACCTATGGCCTCCATTTGGGGCGGGATTTTCCCCTTCCTTCCAGACATCCTTCCTTTCAGCCGAATCAGGCGGTCTCCCGATCCCACTTCCTTCCTTCCTTCCTTCCACATCTGTGGATCTTTCCTCTCTTCAGCCTTTGGCCGAACGATTCAGAGACCCTGTAATTGCTGGAGGAAATGAAAAGCTAGGTAAGTTTCAGGCCCTGGCTTTCCTTTTTGGTATCGGCGGATGCCTCTTCATCTGTCCTTTAATCCTTTTGCCACTGCAGAGCCCTTGCTGGATCCATCCAGGAGATCCATCGTCAGTGCCAGCTTCCTGTATCCACCTCCATCCATCCACCCTTCAGTTCCTTTCCTGCCCCAATGGAATAGATATCTGCCCTTCTTCCCTCTTCCTTCCCTCCTCCTGCAACCAAGCCCTTCCTGGTTTTTCTCACATGCATCCGAAATCAAACCCGGCTCCTTCCGGAGATCCAGGCTGTCCGGATGTCCAAGAATCCTTCCTTAGATTTCCCATGTTGGGGTGGAGCTTGCCTTGGATCTTTCCTTCCTTCCGCACTATCGGGCATCCCCTTCTACCTCCTCCCCCCAGGAGAAGGGATTCTTTCTATCCTGAGCGCTTCCTGCCTTCGGAAACTCTAGAAGGGTTCTTGGGGAATTCCATCCATCCATCCAAAGACGGAAGTTAGCCCAGAGGTCTTCATCGGTCCTTCCTTCCTTCCTCTTTCTGCTGCTTTTTTTTCCTTCTTCCATCCGCTTCCGGGCACCTTCCTTCCTTCCTTCCATCTTCGAAATGGATAAGAGAATGTCCTTCCTTCTATCCATCTCCTTTCCTTCCTTCCTTACCCTTCCTTCCTTCCTTCTTCCTCCTTCCTTTCCTTCATCCTTCTTCTATTTTCCTTATCATCTTCCTTCCTTCCGCTTCTTTCTTTCACCTTCCTTCCAGCTTCCTTCCTTCTTCCCGCTTGATCCTTCCTTCCGTTCCATTCCTTCCTTCATTCATCATCCTTCCTTCCTTTTCCTTCCTTCGGAGATCTTTCTTCGGTTTCCCCTTCCTTCCTCCTTCCATCCTTCCTTCCTTCCTTCCTTCCTTCCTTTCTTCTTCCTTCCTTCCTTCCTTCCTTCCTTCCTTCCTTCTTTCTTTTTCTCAGAGTGATCTATATCTAGGGCTTTTATTTCAATCTTTTCGGAGTGCGGGTAAGCCCACCTGTGGATAGTGATCCTGTAGATACGGAGGCCCTTCTCGTCGGTGCACAGACGGTTCTGGCACTCTCGGGGGGGGGCTATTCTCCTTCAAAGGGGACTCACTTTTGGGAGGGAGACTGGAGAGTTTTCGATCAGGATTGGCTCATTAGGAAGCCCCCTTCCTCTGGCGCTCCTCGGTTCCTCCCAGTTGTAATTGCCGTCCCCGTAAGGCCACCCCAGAGGTCCACATATCACTTCAATCTGCCTCGAGGACAGGGCGCCTTCGAACGAGCCATTCGGACCCCTTAACCTCACCAAAGACCCGTTCTTAGATTTCCACATGAGGGGTGGATCCAGGTGCCACCGTGGTCAGCCTCCCCTTTTCCAGGGCGACGGGCGGTCAGTGCTTCCAGACTGACCGCCAGCCAACCCAGACGCCCACGGCCACGTGGCTCCACCTGCCTCATCTGTGGACCTTTCCTCTCTTTAGCATGGCCATGACGATTCAGATCCTGTTGAAGCTGGACCGCCTGGATTTGGCCAGGTAAGTTTCCAGGCCCTGGCGCTGTTTTTATTTTGGTGACCGGCGGATGCCTCTTCCATCTGTCCTTCCTTCCTTAGAACATAAGAAGAGCCATGCTGGATCAGGCCAAAGGCCCATCTAGTCCAGCTTCCTGTATCTCACAGTGGCCCCACCCGATGCTTTTGGAAGCGCATGAGACTAGATATCTGTCTCCTGATAGTCCACTCCCCTGCATCTGGCCCTTGAAGTACCCTGGTTTTAAGCCTGGAGATTACACATCTCCATCCTTCCTTCCTTCCTTCCTTCCTTCCATCCATCCATCCATCCATCCATCCATCCAGCATATACTCCTGACTGCCTTCTATCCCTCTTCACCTTCCTTCCTTCCTTCCTTCCTTCCTTCCTTCCTTCTATCCATCATCACCTTCCTTCCTTCCTTTCTTCTTTCTATCTATCATTTCAGCTTCATTTCTTTCTATCCATCATCCTTCCTTTTCTTCTTCCATCCATCATCATCTTCTTCTTCCTTTTCCATCCATCCATCCATCCATCCATCCATCCAGCATCAGCCTCCTTCCTTCCTTCTATCCTTCCTTCTTCACTTTCCTTCCTTCCTTCCTTCCTTCCTTCCTTCCTTCTTTCTTCTTTCTTTCTTTCTTTCTCTCATCATCTCACCTTTTCTTCCTTCCTTCTTTCTTTCTATCCATCATCACCTTCCTTCCTTCCTTCCTTCCTTCCTCATTTTTCTTTCTTTCCATCCATCACCTTCCTTTTTTTTGACTTTTTCTATCCATCTTCACCTTCCTTCCTTCCTTTCCTTCCTTCCTTCCATCTTCAGGCCCTTCCTTCTCCTTCCTTCTTTCTATTTCATCCATTCTTCCTTCCTTCCTTCTTTCTTTCTATCCATCATCTGTCTCCTTCCTTCCCTCCCTCCTTTCCCTCCCTTCCCTCCATCCCTTCTTTCTATCCATCCATCTTCTCCTTCCTTCCTTCATCCATCCATCCATCCTTCCTTCCTTCCTTCCTTCCTTCCTTCCTTCCTTCCTTCCTTCCTTCCTTCCTTCCTTCCTTCCTTCCTTCCTTCTTTCTTTCTATCAGAGTGATCTATATCTAGGGCTTTTATTTCAATCTTTTCGGAGTGCGGGTAAGCCCACCTGTGGATAGTGATCCTGTAGATACGGAGGCCCTTCTCGTCGGTGCACAGACGGTTCTGGCACTCTCGGGGGGCTGTTCTCCTTCAAAGGGGACTCACTTTCGGGAGGGAGACTGGAGAGTTTTCGATCAGGATTGGCTCATTAGGAAGCCCCCTTCCTCTGGCGCTCCTCGGTTCCTCCCAGTTGTAATTGCCGTCCCCGTAAGGCCACCCCAGAGGTCCACATATCACT
The DNA here is from genome assembly GCA_029282475.1 of Phrynocephalus forsythii. Taxonomy (NCBI): domain Eukaryota; kingdom Metazoa; phylum Chordata; class Lepidosauria; order Squamata; family Agamidae; genus Phrynocephalus; species Phrynocephalus forsythii. The sequence continues at coordinate 13,686,225 of JAPFRF010000018.1, forward strand.
TCAATCTGCCTCGAGGACAGGGCGCCTTCGAACGAGCCATTCGGACCCCTTAACCTCACCAAAGTCCCGTTCTTAGATTTCCACATGAGGGGTGGATCCAGGTGCCACCGTGGTCGGCCTCCCCTTTTCCAGGGCGACGGCCGGTCAGTGCTTCCAGACTGACCGCCAGCCAACCCAGACGCCCACGGCCACGTGGCTCCACCTGCCTCATCTGTGGACCTTTTCTCTCTTTAGCATGGCCATGACGATTCAGATCCTGTTGAAGCTGGACCGCCTGGATTTGGCCAGGTAAGTTTCCAGGCCCTGGCGCTGTTTTTATTTTGGTGACCGGCGGATGCCTCTTCCATCTGTCCTTCCTTCCTTAGAACATAAGAAGAGCCATGCTGGATCAGGCCAAAGGCCCATCTAGTCCAGCTTCCTGTATCTCACAGTGGCCCCACCAGATGCTTTTGGAAGCGCATGAGACTAGATATCTGTCTCCTGATAGTCCACTCCCCTGCATCTGGCCCTTGAAGTACCCTGGTTTTAAGCCTGGAGATTACACATCTCCATCCTTCCTTCCTTCCTTCCATCCATCCATCCATCCAGCATCAACTCCTTCCTGCCTTCTATCCATCTTCACCTTCCTTCCTTCCTTCCTTCCTTCCTTCCTTCCTTCCTTCATCCATCATCATTTCCTTCCTTCCTTTTTCTTCTTTTTATCCATCATCAGCTTCCTTCCTTCTTTCTTTCTTTCCATCCATTTAATTTTCATTCCTTCCATCCTTCCATCCATCCATCCATCCAGCATCAACTCCTTCCTGCCTTCTATCCATCTTCCTTCCTTCCTTCCTTCCTTCCTTCCTTCTATCCATCATTTCTTCCTTCTTCTTTCTTTCTATCTATTCCTTCCTTTCTTTCTTTCCATCTTCACCTTCCTTCCTTCCTTCTTTCTTTCTATCCATCATCACCTTCCTTCCTTCCTTCCTTCCTTCTTTCTTTTTTCCTTCCATCCCTTCCACCTTTCAGAGCTTCCATCATCGCCTTCCTTCCTTTTCTTCCTTCCTTCTTTCAGTCTTCCTTCCTTCCTTCCAGTTTTATTCCTTCATCCCCTCCTTCCTGCCTTCCATCATTCCTTCCTTCCTTCCTCCCTCTCCCTCCCTTCCTTCCTTTCTTCATCCACTCTCTCCATACCCATGGGCCTGCCTGCCTTGGGGCCTTCTTCTTCCTTCCTTCCTTCCTTCAGACTTCCTTCCTTCCTTCTTTCTTTCTATCAGAGTGATCTATATCTAGGGCTTTTATTTCAATCTTTTCGGAGTGCGGGTAAGCCCACCTGTGGATAGTGATCCTGTAGATACGGAGGCCCTTCTCGTCGGTGCACAGACGGTTCTGGCACTCTCGGGGGGCTATTCTCCTTCAAAGGGGACTCACTTTTGGGAGGAGACTGGAGAGTTTTCGATCAGGATTGGCTCATTAGGAAGCCCCCTTCCTCTGGCGCTCCTCGGTTCCTCCCAGTTGTAATTGCCGTCCCCGTAAGGCCACCCCAGAGGTCCACATATCACTTCAATCTGCCTCGAGGACAGGGCGCCTTCGAACGAGCCATTCGGACCCCTTAACCTCACCAAAGTCCCGTTCTTAGATTTCCACATGAGGGGTGGATCCAGGTGCCACCGTGGTCAGCCTCCCCTTTTCCAGGGCGACGGCCGGTCAGTGCTTCCAGACTGACCGCCAGCCAACCCAGACGCCCACGGCCACGTGGCTCCACCTGCCTCATCTGTGGACCTTTTCTCTCTTTAGCATGGCCATGACGATTCAGATCCTGTTGAAGCTGGACCGCCTGGATTTGGCCAGGTAAGTTTCCAGGCCCTGGCGCTGTTTTTATTTTGGTGACCGGCGGATGCCTCTTCCATCTGTCCTTCCTTCCTTAGAACATAAGAAGAGCCATGCTGGATCAGGCCAAAGGCCCATCTAGTCCAGCTTCCTGTATCTCACAGTGGCCCCACCAGATGCTTTTGGAAGCGCATGAGACTAGATATCTGTCTCCTGATAGTCCACTCCCCTGCATCTGGCCCTTGAAGTACCCTGGTTTTAAGCCTGGAGATTACACATCTCCATCCTTCCTTCCTTCCTTCCTTCCTTCCATCCATCCATCCATCCATCCATCCAGCATCAACTCCTTCCTGCCTTCTATCCATCTTCACCTTCCTTCCTTCTTTCCTTCCTTCCTTCTATCCATCATCACCTTCCTTCCTTCTTCTTTCTATCTATCATCAGCTTCCTTCCTTCCATCTTTCTTTCTATCCATCATCAGCTTCCTTCCTTCCTTCCTTCCATCCATCCATCCATCCATCCATCCAGCATCAACTCCTTCCTGCCTTCTATCCATCTTCACCTTCCTTCCTTCCTTCCTTCCTTCCTTCCTTCCTTCCTTCCTTCTTTCTTCCATCTTTCTATCCTTCTTTCCTTCCTTTCTTTCTTTCATCATCATCCTTCCTTCCTTCCTTCCTTCTATCTTTCTATCTATTCATCTATCATCACCTTTCTTTCTTCTTTCTTTCTATCCATCTTTCTTCCTTCCTTCCTTCCTGATCCTTTCTTCCTTCCTTCCTTCCTTCTTTCTTTCCTTCCTTCCTTCCTTCATCACCTTCCTTCCTTCCTTCCTTTCTTCTTCTTTCTTCCTTCCTTCCTTCCTTCCTTTCCTTCTTTCTTTCTATCCATCTTCTATTTCCTTCCTTCCTCCTTCCTTCCCTTCCTTCCTTCCTTCCTTCTATCTATCCATCCATCTGTCTCCCTGCCTACCTGCCTGCCTGTCCTTCCTCTCCCTTCCTTCCTTCCTTCCTTCCTTCCTTCCTTCCTTCTTTCTTTCTTTCTATCCATCATCACCTTCCTTCCTTCTTTCTATCCATCATCATCTTCCTTCCTTCCTTTCTTCCATCCATCCATCCATCCATCCATCCAGCATCAACTCCTTCCTGCCTTCTATCCATCTTCACCTTCCTTCCATCCTTCCTTCCTTCCTTCCTTCCTTCCTACCTTCTTTCTTTCTATCTATCATCACCTTCCTTTCTTCTTTCTTTCTATCCATCTTCACCTTACCTTCCTTCCTTCTTTCTTTCTTTCTATACATCATCATCTTCCTTCCTTCCTTCCTTCCTTCCATCCATCCATCCATCCATCCATCCATCCATCCATCCATCCAGCATCAACTCCTTCCTGCCTTCTATCCATCTTCACCTTCCTTCCTTCCTTCCTTCCTTCCTTCCTTCCTTCTATCCATCATCACCTTCCTTCTATCCATCATCACCTTCCTTCCTTCCTTCCTTCCTTCCTTCCTTCCTTCCTTCTTTCTATCCATCATCACCTTCCTTCCTTCCTTCTTTCTTTCTATCCATCATCACCTTCCTTCCTTCCTTCCTACCTTCTTTCTTTCTTTCTATCTATCATCACCTTCCTTTCTTCTTTCTTTCTATCCATCTTCACCTTCCTTCCTTCCTTCCTTCCTTCCTTCCTTCCTTCCTTCCTTCCTTCCTTCCTTCCTTCCTTCCTTTCTCTTCTTTCTTTCTATTTTCTTCCTTCCTTCCTTCCTTCCTTCCTTCCTTCCTTCTTTCTTTCTATCCATCTTCACCTTCCTTCCTTCCTTCCTTCCTTCCTTCCTTCCTTCCTTCCAACATGTCATCCATGTTGATGTCTTGCGTGTTTCTTGTAGATCTGTTTCCGTTTGAGACGTCCTGCGGTGTTTTCTTGTGAGTTAGCTTGTTTCCTTTGGCTGCCATGCTAAGGTTTCTGCCTTTGACTTTTTTTCCCCCTCTACAGCCGTCCAGTCCAGAAAAAGAGGTGGAGAGAGATATTTTCCTGTACCGGGCTTACATTGCTCAGGTGAGGCCAGTGGGTTGACTCACGGCAGTTTACAGAAAGCCACCTTCAAGGCTAGATTGTATTGTGCATGAAGGGCTGAGGGTCCTTGTTCTATCAGTTCTATAAAAAATAAATCACAGTAGGGCCCTGTTATCCACTGGAGGTTGGTTCCAGGCCTTCCCGTGGATAACAAAAGCTGTGGATAAGAGATAATACCAACCCCACCCAAAAAAAACCCTGCTGTTTTGCGACACTACCTTGATTTCCGGCTGCTGTTTTACATGGCTGTTTGTGATAGTGGCTTGCTTGGTGGCTGTTGAGTTGTTTATTTAATTTTTTTCTCTGCCAACCGGTGGTTAAGAAATCAATGGCTACAGGGGCCCTCCTGTAGTTCACAGCGGATGTTGCGCTTAAAACCTGGCTTAGATATTTTGGCTGGGTTGTGGATTTTTTATAGTGTCGGTTTGGGTCACCTTCCCCGGTTCTGGGCGCATTTTACTCCAACTTTGGTACCTTACGGGCATCTTTGTAGGTCCTTAGAGGACACCTCCCAGAGCTTGAACCGCCTGGGAAATGCTTAAAAATACAGTGGGACCGTGGTGTCCGCAGGAGTTTTGTCGTCCCCTGCAGGTGCCAAGAACTGTGGATTATATCGAACGCTGAACATGGCGTGGTTTCCAGGAAATCCACTCTGCCAAATACCTATGGGTGCATTTGGGGGGCGGGAGTTTGGGGGGGATTGTTTCCAGACATCGGGGGAGCGAATAGGCGGTCTCCCCGATCCCACTGGAGTGGAAATTAAGTTCCACATCTGGAGTGCGGGTAAGCCCACCCGTGGATAGTGATCCTGTAGATACGGAGGCCCTTCTCGTCGGTGCACAGACGGTTCTGGCACTCTCGGGGGGGGGGCTATTCTCCTTCAAAGGGGACTCACTTTCGGGAGGGAGACTGGAGAGTTTTCGATCAGGATTGGCTCATTAGGAAGCCCCCTTCCTCTGGCGCTCCTCGGTTCCTCCCAGTTGTAACTGCCGTCCCCGTAAGGCCACCCCAGAGGTCCACATATCACTTCAATCTGCCTCGAGGACAGGGCACCTTCGAACGAGCCATTCGGACCCCTTAACCTCACCAAAGACCCGTTCTTAGATTTCCACATGAGGGGTGGATCCAGGTGCCACCGTGGTCGGCCTCCCCTTTTCCAGGGCGACGGGCGGTCAGTGCTTCCAGACTGACCGCCAGCCAACCCAGACGCCCACGGCCACGTGGCTCCACCTGCCTCATCTGTGGACCTTTTCTCTCTTTAGCATGGCCATGACGATTCAGATCCCGTTGAAGCTGGACCGCCTGGATTTGGCCAGGTAAGTTTCCAGGCCCTGGCGCTGTTTTTATTTTGGTGACCGGCGGATGCCTCTTCCATCTGTCCTTCCTTCCTTGGAACATAAGAAGAGCCATGCTAGATCAGGCCAAAGGCCCATCTAGTCCAGCTTCCTGTATCTCACAGTGGCCCCACCCGATGCTTTTGGAAGCGCATGAGACTAGATATCTGTCTCCTGATAGTCCATTCCCCTGCATCTGGCCCTTGAAGTACCCTGGTTTTAAGCCTGGAGATTACACATCTCCATCCTTCCTTCCTTCCTTCCTTCCTTCCTTCCTTCCATCCATCCATCCATCCATCCATCCATCCAGCATCAACGCCTTCCTGCCTTCTATCCATCTTCACCTTCCTTCCTTCCTTCCTTCCTTCCTTCCTTCCTTCCTTCCTTCCCTTCCTTTCTTCTTTCTTTATATCCATCTTCACCTTCCTTCCTTCCTTCCTTCCTTCCTTCCTTCCTTCCTTCCTTCCTTCCTTCCTTCCTTCCTTCCTTCCTTCTTTCTATCCATCATCACCTTCCTCCCTCCCTCCCTCCCTTCCTTCTTTCTATCCATCCATCTGTCTCCCTGCCTGCCTGCCTGTCCTTCCTTCCTTCCTTCTTTCCTTCCTTCCTTCCTTCCTTCCTTCCTTCCTTCCTTCCTTCCTTCCTTCCTTCCTTCCTTCCTTCCTTCCTTCTTTCTATCCATCTGTCTCCCTGCCTGCCTGCCTGCCTGCCTGTCCTTCCTTCCTCCCTCCCTCCCCCCTACTTCCAAACTGCCCATCTCGCCAACAGCGTCCTGGCAGCAAACAGCACGGGCATGTCACACACCCACTTATGCATTCAACGGGCGCCGTGAAAAACCAAAAGAAAGAAATTAAAAAGACTTTTAAAATCTGGCCACGGTTAGAGGCGTTCCGCTTTCGCATCTCGGCGGGCCGTGGAGGCCTTGCCTTTTGGGAGAAGAAGGGTTTCAAACCTTTCATAAGGGTTTCCTTAGAAAGAAGAATCCAAGGTGGATTTCCCCAGCCACTGTTCACGCTAAAGCCCGGGACCCACCACTGAGAAGGCCCCGTTCCTTGTTCACCCCAGCCTGGGATGTAGATGTAAGGCAGGCGGTCCCTCTGCTTTCCATGAGATCCTGAAATCCCGAACCCATTTAGGGTCTTGTAGGGTCCCACCTGCCTTTTCGTCCCATAACCCAAACCAGCAGCAAGTCAAACTGTCCTAAGCTTCAGTCTGCCTGTTCTGCCAACTCAGATCCAGAAGTCACTTCCCGGTGGGTGGGTCCCAGCTTAAAAACCGGGATAGCCCTTCTCCGCCTGAGCCTTGTCTCTTTCTCGCCCGTCCAGGAAAGAGCTGAAGAAGATGCAAGAACTAGATGAAGACGCCACCCTGACCCAGCTGGCCACGGCCTGGGTCCACCTTGCCATGGTGGGTGCCCGGTCCCTCCCTCTGATCTCAGGCCCTCGGGCCTCGCATCAAAGCGGCCGCGGGTGTGATTTCAGTCCCTCCCGGGCTCTGTCAGCACACAGAACAAAAACACGCTTTCTGTTCCTCTCTTTTTTATGGAGAGTGGCGGGGTGGGAAATATCTTAAATAGAGCAATAAATTTAAAAAGCCCTGGGAGGTGGAGGGGGGAGGAGGAAACCAGCTAGGAGCCGCTTGGCTCACAGCGGTGGCGTCATGCATCTGCTCTTTTTAAAATATATTTCCCCACCCTCTTCTCCCCAAAATCCCACCTCGCATCTCACCTTGCTTTTTAAGGACCTGGGTGGTCTGTAAGGCCAACCTAAACGTCCATAAAATCCTTTCTGGTTAGGTTTTTATTTCTTTCTTTATTTCACATATCCCGCCAGCGGATAAGTGAATCAGTCAGCGGCCGACGAGCCCTCGGATACGGGAGACCTATGAAATTCACTTTTTATTCCCTTTTCTGACCCCTTTAGATAGTTCCCACCCTCCCCCCCCCAAGACACGGGGGGCCCTGCCGGAGTAGATTAGAGAAATTCAGGGGGTCCCGGCTAGGAGTTTTCCACTCCCCATCTCTGTTTCTCTTGCCCGCAGGACCGTCAGCCTCCCCCCACCCCCTTTACATTGCTCATCAAATTGATGAAATGATGATTTTTATGCACATTGTATATATAGTTAATAAGGTTTATTTTTAGGAAGTATAAGCAGACTACAAGTTTTGTTGTACGTGATGTTAAAATGCTTTCTTTGTAAGCAGTTTCATAAGTACATCAGAAGGATGCATCTAGTACTGAATTGTAGATGAGGTTAAAAAGCTTTGTCTATAAAGAATATTAATAGTTCAGCAGAAGGATGCATGTTGCCTACTTTGAAAAAGCTTTATTTCTTATAAACAAAGGTTTTCAACGGAAGACACACGTTACGTGCCTCCTTCTGCTGAACTTTTCATACTCTTTATGTAAAAAGCATTTTAACTTGATATAAAAAGCATGTCACATACACCAGAACAAGAGGCATAGTTCTGCTGTATAAAGAATATCAATAGTTCAAGCCTTGGGAGGGGGTTTTTTGGGGGGGGGATGTGGGGTGTTATCCCTGCTGCCGTCGGCTTACGCCCAATACCCTCGCGCTTTGACCCCTTCCCCCCCTCCGTTCCCCAGGGCGGTGAGAAGCTGCACGACGCCTATTACATCTTCCAGGAGATGGCCGAAAAATGGACCCCCACCCTGCTGCTGCGGAACGGGCAGGCGGCCTGTTACATGGCCCAGGGCAAGTGGGAAGAAGCAGAAGGAGTTCTCCAGGAGGCCCTCAACAAGGTGGGGTTTTTGCTCCCCCCTCCCTTTCCCAGGCAACAGGGGCCCCATATCGGGTTCTTTTTTTCAGAGTCTCTTCAGAGCAAAATCCAGGCGCTCCAGTCGTTCAGAAATATTTTATTTTATTTTCCATTCCCCATTTTCTGTGGGTTTCAGGGGCCATTTGGGGGGGAGAAACGAAAGAAGAAAGTGTCAAAGCAGGACGATAGTTGAAACTGAGCAGCCCGCCCTCCTGTTTTCGTTTCAACCCGCAGGACAGCAGCCACCCCGAGACCCTCCTCAACTTTTGTGGTCCTCTCGCAGCACCTGGGGAAGCCGCCCGAGGTGAGCCCCGCATCCCTTGGTCGAACAGGAAAGGCGGGAAGTAGGACAATAGATGGAGCTGGAAGGGGCTCCCATGAGGTCATGCAGTCCAACCCCCACCCCCACCCCGTGCTCGAGGCAGGGATCCAAATGAAAGTGGACCTGACTTGGCGAGGTGGTCCAATTTTCTCTGGGGCGCCCACCACCTCCTGATGCTGTGATTCCTGTCGTCGTCTACCTCTAACAGTCTGGAAGTTCCCCCCCCCCCCGATATTCAACCCAACACCAGCTTCCTTTAACTGGAGCCGGTTGCTGTGCATCCTTCCCATTGCGTTGGCGGAGAACCGATCCGGTCTCTCCTTTGTAGGACAGCCCTCCAGATAGTTTAAGAAATGCTCTCCTATCCGCCCTCTCTGCCTTTCCTCCTCCTCCGGACCCTAATCATCCTCACGGCCTTCCTCTAAGCGCGCTCCCGTCGGCCAGCATCCTCCTTCGAGCGTGGTGTCCCGCGCAGGAGGCAGGATTCGAGGGGAGGCCTCCCCAGTGCCGATTAGAGGGGAACCAGTATCTCCCCCCACACACACACACACAGGACGGCTCTGGGAGACACCCCCTCCGGACTGAGTCGGCCGACATTTTTATATGTCTATAACGCCCGATTATGACCGCGAGGGTCCAAATTATGACCACGAGGGCCTTCTCACTCGGTTAAGGTTGTTATTATAAAGTGCGGCCACCCGTGGTGCCGTTGGCCTTCAGACGGCTAGCATTGGGTGGTGGCGCTAGCTGGCTGTGCAGAGACAAGAGGGGTTGGGGGTTCAAATAATATCTCCATCTCCCCACACCCCCACACCCTGCCGGGCCTCCTTGGCAGGGGCTGGGCTAGATGCCCTCAAGGTGTCCCCCTCCTCCTCCAGTTTGTTAAAACGGCTCTCCTCCCCTTTTCTCCTCTTTGAGGGCACCAACCGCTACCTGTCGCAGCGGAAGGACGCCCACCGGAACCACCCGTTCATCAAGGAATACCAGGCCAAAATAAGAGGCCTCCCAGACTGGGCTGATTTTTCCCATTTCCGAGGCAGGGCTTGAAACACAGTCAGGATTTAGAGGCAAGTGTGTTTTCCCTCCAACCTCAGATTTGTGTCTCCCCCGTTTAAAAAATAACAGCAACACGTTCCAGGCATTTTTTCAAGCTGGGTCTCGTTCAGATGGTACCATAGAGGGCAGGCATGTCCAAACTTTGGCCCTCCTGATGTTTTGGACCACAGCTCCCAGAATTCCAAACCTTTCCAATGGCAAAGGACTGTGGGAGTTGTGGTCCAAAACATCTGGAGGGCCGGAGTTCGGACATGCCTGATATAGGACATCCGTGGATGCTGGGAAACGGTGGATAATAGCCAACTCTCCCCTGGCCTGGTCTCTGGCTCCCTCCTGTGGCCCGTTCTGGTCCCGTCGTCTTTAGAAATCCAAATTTTCCAAAGAGCGGCCACAGGAGGGAGCCAGAGAGTGCCGTGCCAGGGGTCGCTGTGGCCATTAAAATAAATGTCCCCTACAATGTGCGCGTTTCGGCATCCGCGGGTGGCAGCAGGCAGCAGGTAGGAACTGATCGTACGGCCGCCCTGCCGTGCTTTGGCTCTTGAACTTGGTGGGCTGTTTTATGTCTCGATGGGAGTGTGTGGAGTGGACTGCCTGTCTCCGATGCGATCCCACTGGTTTTTTTTTCTTCCCGTTCAAAGCTAATATTTTCTCTCTCTCTCTCTCTCTCTCTCTCTCTCTCTCTCTCTCTCTCTTTTCTTTCTCTCTCTCTCTGCCCTTTTTCCTGTTCCAAGGAGCATGACTTTGACCGCCTGGCCTTGCAGTAGTACGCGCCTTGCACGTGAGGTGCCACGTTTAGCCACGGGGCATGGTTTGCCTGGGTCCTCCCCGTAGGGGCCCTCTCGCCCTACACACGCGCACTCCCCCCATCAAACCAAACGCTGGTTCCCCCGCAGCAGAAGGGTAACTGAGAGGCGGGATCTCCCACCCACACCCCCTCCATCGTCTCCGGTGGGTTTGCATTTCATGGGTTAGGAAGGCATTAAAAACTGTTATCTTTTTACACATTCCCAATAAAAGACCGGGATCACTTAAGGGCCTTGTCTTTGGACCGTGGGAAATAAGGGCCACCTAGACTCATCCCCGGCCCCTCAGGGCTGTCTCTGAGCGTTTAAAACACACCTTCTCCTCTGTACAGTAAGATCTCAGTCTCCGTCGGGGACTGGTATCCGGGCTCACAGCGGATGCCGAAGAACGTGGATAAATATGAACTCGATGCCTGTGGCTCCCTCTAGTAGCCATGCAGGCCAACTACAGCTTGCAAATATGTGCAAATCTATATTTCCAATGTTTTTTTTTTTAAATCTAGTCCTTCAGGCAGATAAATACACCTCGCGAATACAGTGGCGCCTTGTATAAAGGAATCAATTTGTTCCAAATGAAATTATGTTAAGCAAATTTTCCTTTATACAAATTTCCCATAGGAATGCATTGAAAACAGAGTACAGTAGGACCCTGGTATCTGCCGGGGATTGGTTCCAGGCCTTCCCATGGATAATGAAAACCGTGGATAAGAGAGAATGCTTGCCTGCCCACCCCCCAAACTGCTGTTTCCTGACAGTAGCTTGCTTTATGACTGCTGTTTTGAGACAGTAGCGTGCTTTACGGCTGCTGTTGGTGCCAATAGCTTGCTTTGTGGCTGCTGAATTATTTAATTTTTTCCCCTCTCCCAACCCTGGATAACTGAATCAATGGATAATGAATCAGTGGATACGGGGTTCCTACTGTCATCCCTAATCGCGACCCTTTTTATGTTGTATGGATTCGCCCTGTAGGCGATTCCGTTAAGCAAATCCCCCCCCCTCCGGAATTTTTTACGGTGTCCAGATTTTATGCTAGACCAACCGCTGGTGATGTGAGGCTCCACTGTAGATATAAATAGGTGTTTTTGTGAGGAGAGGGGGTGTTAATTAGTATTTTCAAGAAGCAGATAAACTGAGCCTGTGGGTAAGGCGCGGCCGGGGTGTGTGTGTGTGTGTGGTGTCCTGCTGTATCTCCCACCCGATCCCAAATCCGGTTTCAGCTTGGGGGTCCCTCGGGTCGAATGAGAAGAAGAGCCTTGTCATGTTGGGGGGGGGTGCCCAGCATGTCCGATGCCCAGATCAAGAACGGAAGGGGCACTGGGCAGTCCTGATGGATCGCCGCCTGGGGGTGGTGTTTATTTAAGGAGGACCTTTTTAAAGCCCTTTTTCACTTGGTCGCTTTCTTTTTTTTTAAGGCGGTGGCGGCGGGGGGGCTTTTAAAAAAAGTAAAACTGGCGGGGTGGTGTTTAAAAAAAAAGTGTGGGCCTTTTTAAACCACACGAGGTAAGGCTAATTACACTGGTGACAATGAGGCCTGTAATAAGACTTTCTGGGTTAGGAACTGGCAAGCCACCCCGGTATCCCTGCCAAGAACATCCCATGGTCAGAAACAAAAGGCTAAAAGATATGACGCTGGAAGATGAGCCCCTCAGGTCGGAAGGTGTCCAACATGCTACTGAGGAAGAGCGGAGGACAAGTACAAGTAGCTCCAGAGCTAATGAAGTGGCTGGGCCAAAGCCAAAAGGACACTCAGCTGCAGACGTGCCTGGAAGAGAAAGGAAAGTCCAATGTTGCAAAGAAATATACTGCATCGGAACCTGGAATGTGAGATCTATGAACCAGGGTAAGCTGGATGTGGTCAAACGTGAGATGGAAAGAATAAACATTGACATCCTGGGCATCAGTGAACTTAAATGGACAGGAATGGGTGAATTCAGTTCAGATGACTATCACATCTACTACTGTGGGCAAGAATCCCAAAGAAGAAATGGAGTAGCCTTCATAGTCAACAATAGAGTGAGAAAAGCAGTGCTGGGATACAACCTAAAAATGATAGAATGATCTCGGTACGATTCCAAGGCAGTCCTTTGAACATCACAGTAATCCAAGTTTATGCACCAACTACCGGTGCTGAAGAGTCTGAGATTGACCAATTTTATGAAGACTTACAAGAACTTCTAGAACTGACACCAAAGAAAGACGTTCTTCTTATCATAGGGGATTGGAATGCTAAAGTAGGGAATCAAGTGATAAAAGGAATAACTGGCAAGTTTGGCCTTGGAGTTCCAAACGAAGCAGGGCAAAGGCTAATTGAGTTTTGTCAAGAGAACAAGCTGGTCATTGCAAACACTCTTTTCCAACAACACAAAAGGCGACTCTACACATGGACATCACCAGATGGACAATACCGGAATCAGATTGACTATGTTCTCTGCAGCCAAAGATGGAGGAGCTCTATACAGTCAGCAAAAACAAGACCTGGTGCTGACTGTGGCTCAGATCATCAGCTTCTTATTTCAAAATTCAAACTTAAACTGAAGAAAGTAGGGAAGATCACTGGGCCAGTCAGGTATAACCTAAGTCAAATCCCATATGAATACACAGTGGAGGTGAAGAATAGATTCAAGGAACTAGATTTGGTGGACAGAACACCTGAAGAATTATGGGTGGAGGCTTGTAACATTGTACAGGAGGCTGCAATGAAAAATATTCCAAAGAAAAGAAAATGCAAGAAAGCAAAGTGGTTGTCCAACGAGGCCCTACAAATAGCGGAGGAGAGAAGGGATGCAAAATGCAAGGGAGAAAGGGAAAGATACAGAAAATTGAATGCAGACTTCCAAAGAATAGCAAGGAGAGACAGGGCGGCCTTCTTGAATGAACAGTGCAAAGAACATAAGAACATAAGAACATAAGAAGAGCCATGCTGGATCAGGCCAAAGGCCCATCTAGTCCAGCTTCCTGTATCTCACAGCGGCCCCACCAGATGCGTTTGGGAGCGCATGAGACTAGATATCTGTCTCCTGATACCACTCCCCTGCATCTGGCCCTTGAAGTACCCTGGTTTAAACCCTGGAGGTTACACATCTCCATCATGGTTTGTAACCTGTGATGGACTTTTCCTCCAGGAATCTGTCCAATCCCCTTTTGAAGGCATCCAGGTCAGATGCCATCACCACATTCTGTGGCAGGGAGTTCCATAGACTTACAACGCGCTGGGTGAAAAAATATTTTCTTTTGTCAGTTCTTACTCTCCCAGCCCTCAATTTGAGTGTATGTCCCCTAGTTCTGGTATTTTGGGAGAGAGAGAAGAGCTTCCCTCTATCCACTTTACTCATACCCTGCATTATTTTGTATGTCTCAATCATATCCCCCTCAAGCGCCTTTTTCCAGACTAAAGAGGCCCAAATGTTTTAGCCTTTCTTCATAAGGGAGGTGCCCCAGCCCAGTAATCATTTTAGTCGCTCTCTTCTGCACCTTTTCCAGTTCCACTATGTCTTTCTTGAGATGCGGTGACCAGAATTGTACACAATACTCCAGGTGGGGCCTTACTATTTTTTGTATATGTTGGCTGTTTTATAATGTTGGCTGTTTTATTTTCAATCCCCTTTTTGATCACCCCTAGCATGGAATTGGCCTTCTTCACTGCTGCCACACATTGGGGAGACACCTTCATGGAGCTGTCCACCAACACACCAAGATCTCTTTCCTGATCCGTCACGGATAACTCAGAGCCCATGAGTTGATAGATGAAGTTTGGATTTTTTGCCCCAATATGCATTACTTTACATTTGGCTACATTAAAACGCATTTGCCATTTCTCAGCCCATTCCCCCAGTTTGGAGAGATCCTTCTGGAGCTCTTCACAATCTTCTCTGGTTTTTACCACACGGAAAAGTTTTGTGTCATCTGCAAACTTGGCCACCTCACTGCTTATCCCTGTCTCCAGGTCATTTATGAACAGATTGAAAAGCACCGGTCCCAGGACCGAGCCCTGGGGCACACCGCTTTTCACTTCTCTCCATTGTGAACATTTCCCATTGACACCTACTCTTTGTTTCTGGGATCTCAACCAGTTCTCAATCCATAAGAGGACCTGCCCTCTTATCCCCTGACTGTGCAATTTTCTCAGCAGCCTTTGGTGAGGGACTGTGTCAAAAGCCTTTTGAAAATCCAGATAGACTATATCAACCGGTTCACCCAAATCCACGTGCCTGTTGACCTTTTCAAAAAATTCTAAGAGGTTTGTCAGACAAGATTTACCCTTACAGAAGCCATGCTGATTTTCTCTCAGCAAGGTTTGTTCTTTTATGTGTTTTAAGATTTTCTCTTGGATGAGGCCTTCCACCATCTTCCCTGGGACAGATGTAAGGCTAACCGGCCTGTAGTTTCCTGGGTCCCCCCTCCTTCCTTTTTTAAAAATTGGTGTGACATCTGCTATCCTCCAGTCCTCCGGCACTGTGGCCGTTTTAAGAGACAAGTTGCATATAACCGTTAAGAGATCTGTAATTTCATTTCTCAGTTCCCTAATAACCCTTAGGTGGATGCCATCTGGGCCCGGTGACTTGTTAATCCTCAATTTATCAATTAGTCCTAAAACCTCCTCTCTTTTAACCTGTATTTGATTTAATTCTTTAGTCAAGAGGGGCGGCTCAGGCAGCGGAATCCGCTCAAGGTCCTCTGTCGTGAAGACAGACGCAAAGAACTCATTCAATTTCTCTGCAATGTCCAAGTCCTCCTTAACCTCCCCTTTTCCTCCCTCACCATCCAGAGGGCCAACTGGTTCTCTGGCAGGTTTTCTACTTCTAACATATTTAAAGAAGCTTTTATTATTACCCTTTATATTGCTAGCCATGTGTTCCTCAAAGTCTTTCTTTGCCTCTCTATCATCTTCTTACATTTCTTTTGCCAGAGTTTGTGTTCCTTTTTATTTTCCTCATTTGGGGAGGATTTCCATTTACAGAAATACCTCTCCTTGTGCTTTAGAGCCTCTCTAACTCCACTCATTAACCATGCCGGTGTCCTCTTGGACTTAAATGAGCTCTTCTTTCTTTGTGGTATGCACTTGTGCTGGGCCTCTATTATTGTTGTTTTAAACAGGCTCCATGCACTCTGAAGAGATTGGATTCTTCTAACCCTCCCCTTCAGTTTCTCTCTAACTAGTTTCCTCATCTGAGGGAAGTTTGCCCTTCGAAAATCAAGGGTTTTTATGTCTGATTTGGTTGACACTCTTCCTCCGACATGCATGGCAAAGGAAATTGCAGCATGGTCACTGTTCCCCAGAGGCTCAGTGACATTCACATCCCTGACCAGGTCCTGAGTATCACACAGAATTAGATCCAGAGTTGCCTGTTCTCGGGTGGGCTCCATGACAAGTTGCTCTAAGGCACAGTCATTCAGCAAGTCGAGAAACCCAGTTTCTCTTTCTTGCCCAGAGCTCGCATTGGCCCAGTCAATGTGGGGATAATTAAAGTCCCCCATGATTACTATCCCATCCCTCTTAGCCACCTCCACGATTTCTCTCCTCATTTCTAGGTCCCCCTCACGTTTTTGATCTGGTGGACGATAGAATACTCCAACGATCACATCACTCTTTGGACCTGGTAGTTTAACCCACAGTGATTCTATGGTGGAGTCAGACCCTCTGTCCATCTCCATTCTGCTGGATTTTACCCCTTCTTTGACATAGATGGCCACTCCCCCTCCAACCCGCCCCTCTCTATCCCTTCTATAGAGTTTATAGCCTGGGATTGCTGTGTCCCACTGGTTCTCCACATTCCACCAGGTTTCTGTTATGGCTATTATATCAATGTTATCCCTAGCTGCCAGATGTTCAAGTTCTCCCATCTTTGCTCAGAGGCTTCGAGCATTGGCGTAGAAGCCCTTGTACAGTGGGTCCCGCAACAGCTGCTGCCTTGTTCTTCTCCCCCCACAGCTTTTATTTTCAGTAGACGAACTGTCACATTCCACTATTCTGCCAGTGTGACAGACCCGTGGACTCCCTATGTCATCTCTATGTGATTCTCTACCCTCTCCAACCTCATTCCCCGAGGATGAGGTGTTCCGAACCGGATGCCACTCAGCTCCTGTCGGCTTTCCCCCAGTTATCAGTTTAAAAGCTGCTCTGCTGCCTTTTTGAGGTTGAGTGCCAGCAATCTGGTCCCATCATGATTCAAGTGCAACCCATCCCTCCTGAACAGGTTTGGCTTGTCCCAAAATGTTCTCCAGTTCCTGACAAATCTGAAGCCCTCCTCTCGACACCATCGCCTCATCCACGCATTGAGGCTTCTGAGTTCTGCCTGCCTGGCGGGTCCTGCACGAGGAACAGGTAGCACTTCTGAAAATGCTACCTTGGAAGCCCGGGACTTCAATCTTCTACCTAGCAACCTGAATTTGGCTTCCAAGACTGACCGCTTGGCCTTCCCGACATCATTGGTACCGACGTGTACCATGACCACTGGCTCCTTCCCAGTTCTCCCTTTCAGGCAAGTCCCATTGAAGGAAGGAAAGAAAGGTCTTTTTGTTTAGAATTCATAGGGCTGTAAAGAAGCCTTTTCCTCTCTGATTGCAGCCCAGGAGAACATCAAACGGACAAGGACCTGAAATACACACTGCCTGATTTTGCTGTAAGCAGACAACTAGTTATCTATTTAGCAGCTAAAAGGGTGCTGCATGGTCATAGACAGTAGAAAATGTATATTTGAGGTATTTACATAATCTTACACTATTGGGTCACTCAGTATACGGCCCAGGAGACTTTAGCTCTCTTTCATGACTATGATAGGGTCCGCGCAGATGGAATGCAGGACAAATTAATTTGCATACAAATTAATTGTCCATAAAAAGAGGAGGGGATGATAGAGATGAATATTTAATGAAGTTTATAACTGCCGTTTAAAATGGCAGCGCCTTGGCTCTTTTCTTTTCCTGCTATGTCCTTTAATTCACCCCCTTTCCCCTCACTGAAATGTAACCCAAAGCACAAAATTCCTCCCCAAACCTGTGTCCTGAGATACCAGGCCATGAACAGGTTGCTGAGTAAACACTTATCTCTGTGGGGAGACCACTGCCCAAAGGGTCTGCGGGAGAGATAAGCAAAAACGCAAGATGAATGTTTTCCCCTCTCAATCTCCTTTAAAACTCCTGTCAACTTGAATTGTTCTGTTGTTCTATGCCTGATATATGGCTCACAGATGCATCCCTATCAGTTTAGATAAGGGAGGGGTCTGTGAGTGAGCAGAATCTTATAAAAACTTTAGAGTTTCTTTGTACTTTGCCTCAGTTTCCCGAGCTGACTCGGCTGGGGTGAGTTGCAATAAAACCTTTTCTCTGTTTAAAGGGAATCCTGGCTTCAAGTTGATCTTTTGTTCTTCCCGAACTGCGTGCAAAAACCTGGTAGATCTAAAAATAGCTTACACTCTGAGCCCGTTCCCTTCTCTGTCTTCCTTCCGCAGGGCGCGACTGCATGGGGTGCGCGAAGACGGGCAGCGGCAAGACGGCGGCCTTCGTCCTGCCCATCCTGCAGAAGCTCTCGGAAGATCCTTACGGGGTTTTCTGCCTGGTGCTGACGCCGACCAGGTACGAGGAAACGCCGGGGGTCCCTTTTTGGATCTCTCTCTCTCTCTCTCTCTCTCTCTCTCTCTTTTCATAGCTGCGGCCTAAAATGGAATGGATCTACTTGGTTGGCTTTTAAACTGTGTCGTCGTTCGCGAGCTGGAGAGGAGGTGGCCAGGCCGGGCGGCAGCAAAAAAGGCCAATACGATACTTAGCCGGCATTCAGAGAAAGGGGAGCCTCCAAATAATATAATGCAATCGTCCCCCATCATCCCTGAGTTCAGGGCACATTGTGGTGGCCTCAAACAACAACAAACCAGATTTATTTATTTATTTATTTATTTATAAATAAATAAATAAATAAATAAATAAATAAATAAATAAATAAATAAATAAATAAATAAATAAATTCCCAAAGCAACTCTGGGGCGGTTCACGACAAGAGAACCCATGCCATTCAGCTACGCAAACCAATATCCTACAAACCCGCGTTGTTAATCTGTGGAACTCCCTGCCACAGGAGGTCGGGATGGCATCTGGCCTGGATGCCTTCAAAAGGGGTTAGGACAGATTCCTGGAGGAAAAGTCCATCATCCCAGGTGACAAACCATGATGGAGATAGAAAGAAGGAAGGAAGGAAGGTGATGATGGATAGAACGAAGGAAGGAAAGAAGGAAGGAAGGTGAAGATGGATAGAAGGCAGGAAGGAGTTGATGCTGGATGGATGGATGGATGGATGGATGGATGGATGGAAGGAAGGAAGGATGGAGATGTGTCATCTCCAGGCTTAAAACCAGGGTCCTTCAAGGGCCAGAGGCAGGGGAGTGGACTATCAGGAGACAGATATCTAGTCTCGTGCGCTCCCAGACGCATCTGGTGGGGCCACTGGGAGATCCAGGAAGCTGGACTAGATGGGCCTTTGGCCTGATCCAGCATGATGGCTCGTCTTAGGTTTTTACGTTCTATCTAAACCCAACTGCTCGCAACATTAAAATCATTTTTAAAAACAACAACACGAGAGATACAACAGCAGGCAATATCTGAATTTCTGACTCTCGGGGAAAACTTTCCTGACAGTTTCGAGCGGCACAACAACGGGGATTAAGGCCTCCAAGGGAGGTGCCTCGCACTCCGGCGTTGAGGCAGCATTCACCAGGGTTTAAAAAGGAAAGAATTGGGATACCGTCCTTTCGTTCCTGCTTGCTTAGACCCCTACTGCTGCCTTGAGCAGGGAGGGTTGGGCTGGATGACCTTATGGGGACCCCCCTCCACCAACCCTTCCATGACATCCTTCCGGTTTTTGTCTCTCTCAAACAGGGAGCTGGCCCACCAGATTGACGAGCACTTCCGCGTCCTTGGCAAGCCGCTGGGCCTGAAAGATTGCATCGTCGTGGGAGGCATGGGTGAGGGTCTGGCCGGCTGGCCACTCTGCATGCGGTCGGGAAGCCACGCGTGGTTTTATTTTATTTTAAAAAGTTTTTTCCCTGGCAAATCCGCCCAGCCCCGGCGTCAGGGGGTTGGGGGTGTTCTATTGACGCAAGCCTTTGTTTGGGCGGTGCTTTTTTGTGGTGGGGGGACACACGAAGGATTAAGCCCCCCCCCCTTGACACTTCTGGTTGCCTTCGCAGATATGGTGGCCCAAGCCCTGGAGCTTTCCCGCAAGCCCCACGTGGTCATCGCCACCCCCCCTGGCCGGCTGGCCCATCACCTCCGCAGCTCCAGCACCTTCAGCCTTCAGAAGATCAGGTTCTTGGTAAGCCTCGACTCTGTACTAAACGCCCCCCCCCTTTTTTTAAAAGCCCCAGGGATTTCAGAGGAAGATGCTTTCCCTTTCATTGGTTAGATTCATACCCTACCCATCTGGCTGTCCAGCCATAATGTAATTCCATAATGATCGACCCAAGTGCAGACATGGTGAATTGCAACTCCTTCCTTCCTTCTATCCATCATCACCTTCCTTCATCCCTTCCTTCCTTCTATCCACCAACTCCTTCCTTCCTTCCATCATCATCTCCTTCCTTCCTTCCTTCCTTCCATCCAACTCCTTCCTTCCTTCTATCCATCATCTCCTTCCTTCTTTGCTTCCTTCCTTCTATCCATCATCTCCTTCCTTCCTTCCATCCACCAACTCCTTCCTTCTATCCATCATCTCCTTCCCTTCCTTCCTTCCTTCCTTCCTTCCTTCCTTCCTTCCTTCCTTCCTTCCTTCCTTCCTTCCTTTGTCATCTCCTTCCATCCACCAACTCCTTCCTTCATTCTATCCATCATCTCCTTCCTTCCTTCTTTCCTTCCTTCTTTCTATCCATCATCTCCATCCTTCTATCCAACATCAACTTCCTTCCTTCCTTCCTTCCTTCCTTCCTTCCTTCCTTCCTTCCTTCCTTCCTTCCTTCTTCCTTCCTTCCTTCTATCCATCATCTCCTTCCTTCCCTCCCTCCCTTCCCTTCCCTTCCCTTCCGCTTCCACTTCCCAGGTGCTGGACGAGGCCGACCGCTACCGGAGCAAGGCTGCACGGATTTCACCCACGACCTGGAGGTCATCCTGGCGGCTCTTCCCGCCCAGCGCCAGACCTTGCTCTTCAGCGCCACCTTGACCAACATGCTCCACGAACTCAAGCGGATGGCCATGAACCGGCCCTTCTTCTGGGAGGCCGCCTCCGAGTGCGCGGGGGGGGCTCCTCCCTTTGGGGGGGTGGCCGGGGGTGGCGGGGGGGCAGAGGGTCCTGAGGGCTTCTTGGTTGAAGATGGGGGAAGAGGCTGGAGCTACAAGAGGGCTCCTAGCCAGGACCACCATTGTACTCTCATAATAATCTTAGAACTACAGAAACTGGAAAAGGAGATCCGTGAGGTCATCCAGCCCAGCCCCCTGCCAAGGAGCCCCCTCCCGAGGGGGATTCGAACTCCTAGCTCTACAGACCGAGCCAGAAACCCCCAGAACCCTGCCCAGAAGGAACGGCTGCTCTCGGCAGACTTCCTGTGGGTCTCCCCTCTCTAACCACTCTACCCTCTCCATTCTCCCCCCACCCCCACCCCTGCCCAGGACCCGGACGGTGGAGGAGCTGGACCAGCGTTACCTGCTGGTGCCCGAAAAGGTGAAAGACGCCTACCTCGTCCACCTGGTCCAGGCCTTCCAGGATGAGCACGCCGACGCCTCCATCATCATCTTCACCAGCACGTGCAAGTAGGTCCCATAGGACCCTGCAGGACCTCTTAAATAGTGGCGGGGTTCAATATCCGCCACTCCCTCCCATCACGGCCTGAAAATAGGAGAAATATCAGTAGAAGAACCCCAGAAATGCATATTTCTAAAGTTGTAGTTACCAAGACCGGCCACTGGAGGGAGCGAGAGAGTGTGTTAGGGATCGGGTTTGCTCTGAGCCACGGTTTTCAGCATCCGCGGAGGGGCTCGGGGACCAACTTTTGGGGTGCTTTTGGTTTCGACAGGAACTGTCAGATCCTGAACATGATGCTTTGGAAGTTCAGCTTCCCTTCCGTGGCGCTTCACTCCATGATGAAGCAGGTGAGTGATCGATCGATCGATGACATCAGTTAATCAATAGGGCCTTCCATGAAAGATTTCCCAGACTCGGAAGGCCGGTCTTTCGCTTGCACCTCAGGCCAAAGTGGTATCACTCACGGGGGGACGACTCCTCCGGACCGAAACTGAACAGTGGCCCATCTGCTCTAGCGATCTTTACCAAAGAATCGGCTTGTAAGACAGATGGCGGTGCCTGTATCTGCGGAATCAGTATCCGCTGCTTCACTAATGCCCAGGCTGAACATCATAAAAGGAAAACCCTTAGAAATGCATATTTCTAACAACGAAAGGGTGACTTAAATAAATAAATAAATAAATAAATAAATAAATAAATAAATAAATAAATAAATTTTATTTATTTCCCTTCCAGAAACAACGTTTTGCGGCTCTGGCAAAGTTCAAATCCAGCGTCTTTAAGATCCTCATCGCCACTGACGTTGTGTGTGTGTGTGTGTGTGTGTGTGTGTGTGTGTGTGTGTGTGTGCGTGCGCGCACCTTTTTTCAGGCTAAAGTTTATTTGGGATCTTTTTCCTTTTCAGGGCAGGGGGTGGTTGTGGCTAACGGTCTCCCTTTTACCTTACCGCCATCATGGGCTTTTTTTCAGAGGGCTGGACATCCCCACCGTCCAAGTGGTCATCAACCACAACACCCCGGGCCTGCCGAAAATCTACATCCACCGTGCGGGACGGACCGCCCGGGCAGGTAAGAAGCCGCGCCGCCGGCGTTTAATCGCTTTTGTTCCTGCGGCAAGGTTGAAAATATGAAGAAACATTTTAAATTCAGAGAAATTATCTATCTATCTATCTATCTATCTATCTATCTATCTATCTATCTATCTATCTATCTATCTATCTATCTATCTATCTATCTATCTGCTGTTCCTTCCTTCCTTCCTTCCTTCCTTCCATCCATTCATCTCTCTGTCTGCTGTTCTTTCTATCTATCTATCTATCTATCTATCTATCTATCTATCTATCTATCTATCTATCTATCTATCTATCTATCTATCTATCTATCTATCTATCTATCTGTCTATCTATCTATCTATCTATCTATCTATCTATCTATCTATCTATCTATCTATCTATCTACAGTGGTACCTCAACTTACGAGTTTAATCCGCTCCGCATACATGCTCATAAGTCAAACAGCTCATAAGCAGAGCAGCCATATATTTTTAAAAATAAATAAATAAATAAATTGAAAAACAGATTCTAAGTAGAGCAGACTGCATCTAAAATTTGTATGGCAGCAGTTAAAATGCCAACAGTTTTCCGCTCTTAAGTCGAGTTGCTCATAAGTAGAGCCGATCGTAAGTAGAAGTACCACTGTATCTATCTATCCACTTTATCACTTTTCATCTATCTATTTTGATGGATCATCTATTGATCCATTTTATAACTACAGTACAGTAGGACTGTATCTGTCAATCTTGGTCTATCTATCTATCTATCTATCTATCTATCTATCTATCTATCTATCTATCTATCTATCTATCTATCTTTGTCCCAATCCATTTACAATTGAGTTCCTCGGAGGCCATCCGGACCAGGAAGATATACCTGTTTGTCTATCTGTCAATCTTGGTTTATCTATCTATCTATCTATCTATCTATCTATCTATCTATCTATCGATCTAGCTATGTCCCAATCCATTTACAATCAAGTTCCTCAGAGGCCATCTGGACTGGGAGGAAATCGCGTACGAGTCATGATGCTAATACTTTTTCTCTTACAGAATTATTTTTCACGAATCAATTCAAGCGTGCCGCGCCGGTTCATCCTACCTATACTTTCCACCTCCACTAAAATTACTCTGCCCCACGCACTCAGATCATCGGCACAACCTGCCTATCTTAGCTGCTGCCGGGAATAAGATTCCCGAGCCGATGGCCGGGCGGCCCCAGATTCGAATCACGCCGATCCCAGTTCATTCCCAGTTTAGGCCCACTCGGTTGGGGCATGGAGCACCTTTGCACCTGAAAGCCGGCCTCTCACCTGCTTCCAAGATCCGGGGCACCTGTGGGTTGCCGATTTCGATGACGACAACGACCTGGCGCCGCAGCTGGTTTTGTCCACCCACACGCTTCCCTACCCCACATTACACCCGGGCCCAGGGATGGGAGCCGGAGTCGCTCGCCAGGTTCTGGCTGCTCCACCCATCATCACATGCTTCGTAATTAGCAAGAGCCTTTATTAGCAGGTGCCGAGGCAGGCCGACACAGGATCCTGTCCATCACCGGAGGAAGATTGACACGGAGAGGAGACCAGCGCAGGTAAGAGCCAGGACGGATGGGGCTGGGAAGAGGGTAGCCGTGGAGGGGGTTGGTTTCTTTCCAAATTATTTTTTCTTTCACTGTGAAATTTCATCCTGAATCAAACTCAGCCAGGGAGCTCAGCCCCACCGAGGCGTCCAGCAATTCCTACGAAATATCTTAGATCAGCAAGGCGAGAAGGGGACCCTCCCGATCATCCGGTCTCGCCCCTGTTGAGGAAGCGAAGAGGAGATTTGAACTCCTAACCTCCAAGCCACAGAACTCTGGCTGTCCTCAGGACAGCGCTGGGATGGAAGCCGGCTATAAAGGCCCGGCTGGACAGGTTCGGAGCAAGGCTGCGGACTCGCAGGGGTCAGGAGCCCTCGCGACAACCTTAGGAGGTAGGCCCAGGGGTCACAGAAAGCGATGCCCCCCCCAAGCCGACCGCGCCTGGCCCCAGAGCCACAAGGGGGGGGGTCCCCCCAAACGCCAGCTCTGCCTTCAAAGCCTGCCTTTCAGCATCCCCAGGTCGACGGCGCAGTGGCGAAGAACAGGTTGAACCGGTTGAACTAACCGAAGATCCGACAGCCTGAAAGCCATGCACGAGGGAAGCAAGAGCTGAACGCGGAAAGGCACTGCGAGTGGGAGGAACAGGGGGCGGTTTTCCGTCTGAGCCCGGCCTGGGGGTTTTCTGGCAGGTCCATCGGCCGTTTCCCCCTTGCGAACAGGGGCAGCGTATCTCGAGACATAGAAACGAGGAGGGGGGTGATCTGCCGTCCGACTTCCAGTCCTGGCTTGGGAGTGCCTTAAAGAGGCCCCAGATTTGGAAATGGGTCAGGGAGTCTCCCCGCACCCCCGATCTCAGACTAGCTAAGCAAAACCTCCCTGGATAGGGGCAGTCTACCACCATTGATTTATTTACAGAGAAAGGATTTGAGAGGGTGGCGGTGGCCAGGTTTGACGTCTCCCCTCCGAAAGCCACCGGGCCGGCGGTTATATCGGCCTGCGGATTTCTGTGTGTGTGTGTGTGTGTGTGTGTGTGTGTGTGTGTGTGTGTGTGTGTGGCATGGGAAACCAGGGCAGTCCAACCCAGGTGCTACGCAGGCAAGATCCGCCCCTCTTCCCATTTCGTAACCTACCGCCTGATCGGGTGCGGGCATTTCCCTCCATCTCCATCTCTGGCCACCGCGGACGCCCCCGGTTAACGTTGCTCAACGCAGCCTCGGTCTTCAAGCCTCTTTTTTTTTTTTTGGTCCAAACCGCCCTTGCACGGAAGACAGGCAGGCCGTCTGCGCCAGAGGGATGGGGCGGGCCCCCGTGCCGGAGAAATTAGGAACGAGGGGGCAAGACAAGGGCCTGACCTGCTCGACCCAGGATGGCCTACACTGCAGGGGGTGGGGATTCATCATTGTTCTCTTAGCGCTGCAGGGTTGGAGGGGACCCTAAAGATGACCCAGTCCGGCTCATCAGGGAGGCATCATGGAAGATTCGAACTCCTGAACCTGTAACGCTGCAGCCAGAGACCTCAAACACCCCCCCCGGGCGATCCACCCTTTCTTAATAATGATCTTTCAATTGTAATCCTAAAATCCTATAGATCGGTGGTTTCTCCACTGGTGGGTCCCCAGATGTTCCTGGACCGCAACTCCCATAAACCCCTTCCAGCACAGCGAGTGGTGGAGGCTTCTGGGAGTTGTAGTCCAGGAACATCTGGGGACCCCCCCACCGGTGGAGAAACCACTGCCACAGCTGCATGTATTCGTATTTATTTAAAATAATTTTTTTATTCAAGGAGGCTTTTTAGCTCCTCTCCTTGAGATGCTAGATTTCTAGGTTCCAGCTTAGAGGATAGGTGGCAAACCTTCGGCCCTCCGGATGGTTTGGACCGCAACTCCCACCGTCCTTTGTCCTTGGCAATACAGGCTTGGAATTCTGGGAGTTGTGGTCCAAAACGTCACCCATCCCCTGCCCCCCAGTGAGGAAAGTTCCTTTAATCCTGAACCTGGTGCGGAAGGAAACACGATAATTTTTTCATAGGATTTGAGAACCAGTTGTCCAAGGAGCCCGGGTCCAGGATGTCCCAACGGATCTGCTTCAGGGCTCCACATGTCGGAGAAAGGCCTGTAAAGTTTGGGGCAAACCCGGAGCGGATCCCTGATGGTGTCAGACCCAAAACAGGTCTCCTTCCCTCTCTCCTGTCATCCCAACGGGACTGCCTTTAGGAGGAAAGCCGGCGGAAGCTGGGCTGTGCCAGCAACTGGTGCAACCAATTGCTGGAACTCAGAGAAGTGACATATCAAAAGGAACTCAAGTGCGTCAATCCTGGCTTCTCAGGAACCAGGATCATACAAGACCAGACGTATCAAGATCATACAAGTAGCTTGTTGCCTTGTGCGTTATAAACTCATTGCAATGCCTTTATAGCTTTTTTTAAAAATGCTATTTTTAAAAAAATTAAGTCACTAACCTTTTCGTGTTGTTGACTTCTGCCTTTAGACTATGATTATAATTTTCTTTTTTTAAAAAAAAAAATCCTAGGATATACTGTGATTTAAACTGCATTTGGGGTCTTTTTGGAATCACTTGGGATGAGATCCCAACGAAAGGTGGAGTAGACAGGAAAGTAGGAAGGAGAAAAAGTTTTAAAAATAAAATAAAATCCTAACAGTCCCCAGAAAACAAAGAAATGGTCTCTGGTGCCCTCTTGTGGTCCACAGTGATGTTGCGGTTTGGGGGAAATGAGGAATACAAGAGAAAAACATTTTCCTGGTGGTTTAAGCCCTGGACTTGGTGATCTAAAAAGGACCCAGTTCCATCTCTGCAGTTCTTAGCTTAGGATTCCCACTGGTGAGGAAAGGATGATTGCTGGAATCATCACCTTCAAGTGATCAGCAACCCCCCCCTCCAAAAAAAAAACCCCAATGTTTGCTTGCCAAGGCAGCTACAAATGACTCCGCCAACCCTTGTGCAGCCCCCACCGGGGACGGGAAGGCGAGAGTATCAGAGTATTAATTATTATGATTGATTAATTAAATTGATATAGCGCTCCATCGAGCTACATGGCTATTCTGGGCGGTTTACAATGTGGAACAAATATCAACCTAGAAATGCAATGAAAAACCAATCCAATAATAAAAATGTAACACATAATAAAACAATATATATCAGAGCATCAAACAGGAATAAGATGGCCTAAAAACAAACAAAAAAATTAAAATAAAGTGCATAAACAGTGACTCCTTAATAGCATATAGTATTCTCTACCCAGAAAAGCATGAGAACGGTGGCCATAAGTCAGGACTGCCTTGACAGCACATGATTTTTGTTATGATCCAACCTGGGGTGGGGAAGGCGGCTTCCCTAATAGCTCTTTAAATGTTAAATTAAACATTAATTAAATGTCTTAAGATGCCCATTGAGGCAATCGTTCAGTATGTCGCTGGTGGTGGTGGGGAAACTTTGTGCGTGCTAGTTCCGTGACACAATGCCTGGTCGGTTTGTTCCCAAGCTGTGCTAGACAATCACCGCCGGACAGCGGGGGATCGCCAGGTCAGCACCAGGGGCTATAAGCAGCAGACCTCCGTATCCACCTGGCTTTTTGGGTTAGGGTTAGGGTTAGGGTGAGGCTTCCACCTGGCTCTTCCGGTGGAAGGATGATGAATCTGGATCGTTTGGGCCAAGTTGGGGGCCTTTCTAAGGCCAAAAAGATTCCTGGAGGAAACGTCCATCATCCCAGGTGACAAACCCTGATGGAGATGTGCCATCTCCAGGCTTAAAACCGGGGTCCTTCAAGGGCCAGATGCAGGGGGGAGGGGGATCAG
Source organism: Phrynocephalus forsythii (assembly GCA_029282475.1). Lineage (NCBI taxonomy): Eukaryota > Metazoa > Chordata > Lepidosauria > Squamata > Agamidae > Phrynocephalus > Phrynocephalus forsythii. Next base: position 13,713,553 of record JAPFRF010000018.1, read on the forward strand.
GAGACCAAATATCTAGTCTCCTGCACTCCCAGAGGCATCTGGTGGGGCCACCGGGAGATCCAGGAAGCCGGACTAGATGGGACGTTGGCCTGATCCAGCAGGGGCTCTTCTTAGGTTCTTATGTACTAAAGAGAGCCGCTCACGGTTTCACATGCTATTCCTCATTGGGATTCTTTCCAGGTGTTGCGATCTCAATCTCACAACGCAACCAGGTTGCAAGACCGGTTGCCCTTCCACGGGTGTCAGGTGTGGGCGTCCCGGTGGCGCCGGGTGCATTCTTGAGATGCACGCCGCTGCTTCTCCATTAGCCCTAATCCGAAGGCCTTCTCAGCCTTTGTGAGTTTTTTGGGGGCGCCTACCAGTCGACAGAGCCCAAATCCGAAAGAGAGAAGCGTGAAAGGTGAGGTCCGGTGCCCCTCCGAATGAGAAGGACTGCCAGAAAAGTCCGAGAAGACTGTCTGATCCTTTTAATCAATGTTGTTTGATTAATATTGTTCGGCACACAAGAGAGAAAAAAATCTGTCCCCCTCTCTGAAGTTGCCGTGTTCCAGTTACTCGCGCCTCCTCTGCACTCCGACTGAGTGAGGTCAGAGAGAAAGAGATCACAAGGCGTCCTCTCTGTTATTACACCTGTAATGTATGCATAGTACGCCGTGAGCCATCAAACAACAGCGCTGGCCAACATCCCGGCGTCGGCAAACTAATCAGCAGTTGGGTTTGGTTGGGTTTTTAAACAAGGAGCCCTCATCTTGATCCGGGCCACAGGGGACTGGATGGAACGTCCGGATATAATATATATTTTTTAAAACTCAGGCGGA